>CM046445.1:15337141-15472141 GCA_025506515.1 Flaveria trinervia
ACTTTGAAGACATGGTTTTGCTTTCAGTTGTGGAGAATGAAACAACAGTTGTTGAAACAACTGAAGAGAAAGTATCTTTCAGTGTTTTTCGTCATTCATAGCCTTCAGCGTTTCATACTGTCCTCAACTTACTCATCAGACTTTGTATCTGCTTTTCAGTTGTGTCATAGGACGTCAGTACTTATCTGTTTGTACTGATTTCAGTAGTTGTAACTACATCAGTAGTTGTAACTACATAAGAGTTTGGAACAGATAAAGTACTTTCAGTACTTGAGACATTTAGCCGTCAGTAGTTATAAAAAACTACTGAAGGAAAGGACTCATCAGTACTTGTATGTGACATGGGTACTAATGATCACCAGTAATTATTACTGAAATCATCAATAGTTGTCACTTATTCTAGCTGCAGCATACCAAGCCTTAACACAGGTTTGGAAGTAGAACAGTCCAAAGGCTTAGTAAAAATATCTGCAAGCTCATCAGCACTAGGCACAAACTTAGGATCAATCAGACCTTTTTCAAACAATCCCGAGTAAAATGATGTCTGATCTCTATATGTTTGGTCCTAGAGGCTGGACTGGATTTTTGACAATACACAGAGCTGAAGCACTATCCATTAATAATGGAGTCTTAGTCTCTGTAATGCCATAATCCAGAAGTTGGTTCTGAAGCCAGAGTACCTGAGAGGTGCACTTGCAGCAGCAATGTACTCGCCTCAGCAATTGATGTAGCAACAGATGTTTGTTTCTTACTCTGCCAAGAAATCAAACAGTTGCCTAGGAATTCACACCACCAGAAGTTGACTTTCTAGTTAACTTGCACCCTGCATAGTCACTATCTGAAAAAGCAACTAATTTGCAAGAGTGTCCAGTGGAATACCATAAACCCAGAGATTGTGTACCTTGCAATATCTAAAGATTCTCTTGACTGCAATCAAATGAGACTCTTTAGGAGCAGCCTGAAATCTAGCACAAACACATGTAGCAAACATAATATCTGGTCTAGAAGCTGTTAAATACATCAAGGACCCAATCATACATCTGTAAAGTGTTTCATCACAGCTTTACCTTTCTGATCAGCATCCAGTTGTGTGGTGTTGCACATGGGAGTAGAACAGGGCTTACAGTTTTGTAAATCAAACTTATTCAAAAGATCTTTTGATATTTTTGACTGATGAATAAAGTTCCATCAGCCTTTTTGTTTGATTTGCAAGCCTAGAAAGAACTGTAATTCTCCCATTGCACTCATTTCAAACCTCTTTTTCATTAATGTTGTAAAATCATCACACAACTGGGGATCAGAGGATGCAAAAATATATCATCAACATAAATCTGAACAAGTAGCTTATGCTGATCCACCTTCTTAATAAACAAAGTTTTATCAATGGAGCTCTAGTGAAATTATTCTTAAGAAGAAAGTAGAGAGTGTCTCATACCAGGCTCTAGGAGCTTGTTTCAACCCATAAAGAGCCTTATCAAGTTTATACACCCATTCAGGATGTTTATTATCCTCAAATCCTGGTGGTTGACACACATAAACTTCTTCCTTTATTTTACCATATAAAAATGCACTTTTGACAATCATTTGAAAAACTTTAAGATTGTGGAATGCAGCATAGGCTAAGAACAATCTGATTGCCTCTAGTCCGCTACAGGGGCAAAGGTTTCATCATAGTCAATACCTTCTTCTTGTGAAAACCCCTGTACAACCAGTCTAGCCTTGTTCTTAACAATAAGCCCATTTTCATCAGTTTTATCCTAAACACCCATTAGTGCCTATGCACACTTACCTGGGGGAAGAGGAACAAGTTCCCACACTTGCTGTTTCTTGAACTGAAGTAGCTCAAGCTGCATAGCTTCAACCCATCCATTGTCTCTCAAAGCAACATGGTAGTTCTTTGGCTCTAGCTGACTGATGAAGAGAGCATAAAAGCATAAGTTAGACAATTGACTTCTGGTTGAAACACCACATTGATATCACCAATAATCTGAGACATGGGGTTATTCTTCAGTTCTTGATAAACAATGAGATCTATGCAAGTGTTTGTAGAACCTTCAGCAGCAGCAAATGTTGATGTAGACTCTTGAAACCAGAATTAGATGTAACTCAAAAGATGTAGAGGAAACAGAGATCTCTCATCAGCATTTGTTATGGATGGAACTGCTGAAGCTATAGGAACATCAATTTAGCAGACACAGGCAGTTGGTCACTAAACTTGAATAGGTGAGTATTGATATTATCACCATCATCATCAATATCACCAGGTGGAAGACATGCTACAGAAGATGATTTATCCACAGGATCTGCAACAGCTGGAGGTTGATAAGAAACATATTGCAGTATGTCCACAGGATCTACAACTCCACAGGGTTTTGTGGAATCTTGTCAAAGGAGATTCATTAAACTTCACATGCAAAGTCTCTTCAACTATCTTTGTTCTGCATTTGAAGACTCTGTATGCCTTGCAAGTAGATGAATACCAACAAAATACCCTGCATCCACCTTAGGATCAATTTATGGAGTGATCCTTTGTGTTTGAGAATAAAACAGGGACACCCAAATGCTTTGAAAAATGAAATTAGAGGAGCCAAATGATGGAGAACTTCATATGGAGTCTTCATCAACCTCTGATTTACTAAAACTCTATTTTGCACATAGCAAGCTGTGTTAACAGCTTCACCCAAAAGTCATGGCAAACCAGAGTCAGCCAGCATGGACCTTGCAGCTTCAATGAGGGTCCTGTTCTTTCTCTCCACTACTCCATTTTGTTCTGGAGTCCTTGGGATGCTAAACTGCCTTTTGATTCCCTTTGAGAGATAGAAGTCATCAAGTGTATGGTTTCTGAATTCAGTTCCATATCACTCCTGATACACTTGACTGGAAGGGAATACTGCTTCTCAATATACAACACAAAGTTAATAACCTTCTGAGCAACCTCATCCTTTGAATGTAGAAAGAAAGTCCATACAAATCTGGAGTAATCATCCACAATTACCAGACAGTATTTCTTCTTTGCCATGCTCATCACTCTCACAGGACCAAATAGATCCATATGCAGTAATTGCAAGCAGGCAGTGGACTTAGGCTCTTCAATAGGAGGGAATGAGACTTTGTGCTGTTTTCCTTTTAAACAAGCAGTGTAGGTTTCATCACAGTGGAACTCCTTTATTGGTAAGCCTCTGACTAAACTATTGTGGATAAGCTGATTCATGTTTTTGAAATTAACATGACCCAGCCTTCTGTGCCACAGTTTAGATTCTTGAGAAGAAGCTTTGGAAAATAGGCAAGGATTGCCTCTGAGATCTATTTCTTGGAAAGATCTAAGGCATACACTCTTCCTGTCCTGTTGGCTCTCAGGAGAGTGTGATCATCCAACGCCTTATCAATCAAATGCAGAACTTTGGATGACAGAATCCTACAGTTCTGACTGGTGAAAAGAGCAACATGGCCTTTATCACACATTGACTGACACTCAAGAGATTGTACTTGAGATTTTCCACATGATTAACATCATCAAATTGATTTCTCCATTGGAGACAAACCCATTTCCAATGATGTACCCCTAGCATCATTGCCAAAAAACACAACACTTCTTTCCTTGAGAGTAGTCATGAAGAAGAGAGCTGTTCCCAGTCATGTGCATAGATCCCCCACTGTCTACATACCAGATGCTACTTTGGCATGTTGAAGAACCCTGCAATAATAAACAATCAGTTAATTTTGGAAACCTAAACTTTTTGGTTTTGGGCCTGGTCTCATCAATAGATGGTAAACTAACAGGTTTATTTGAAACAACAGCCTGAGAGGAAAAGATGGTGAAGAAGAGGAATCCTTTGGCTTGGATCTCCTTTTCTGTGGTTTCAACATAGGAACATCTAATTTGTTAACTCTACCCAACAATGTTGAACCATCATAACCAGCTGTGTCTGATTTTTTGATAAAGCTTTCAGCTCATCAGACACATTGCCAGTTGAGTTTGATAAGTTCCTATGTTGCACCTTCTTCTTCTGAGCACTCTCAGCTGTCACCTTTTAACCCCTTCCTTTTTGGATTTCTTTGAGGACTTAGGGTTACAGGATTGATGTTGCTGAAACAAATGTGGTCTCAAACTCATTTTTCATTTTTACCATTTTCTCTTTATTTTCATCTTTTGTTTGAGTTTGGAACCTCTTTTGTACCAGCAATCATCTGTAAGATGATTGAACAAACCACATACTTCACATGGTTTCTTCTTCATCTTAGGTTGATCATCAACTAAAGAGGGTGAAGCACTGAAGACTTGTTCTTCATGCTTTGGAAGCATTGTTTGCTTTCTTGACTTCCTCTTTAGTAGCCTTCAAACTCTTTCTACTGACAGTTTTCTTCTTTTCAGTACTGACAGTAGTTGGAGTTTGAACTTCAGGTGTTAAATCCTGCTCTCTAGTCCTTTCAAGACTTTCAGAATTAACTCCTGAGTGATCAACTCATTGATCATGTGAGTGTCAGCATTTGAACAATCAACATCAGCTGATAGGTTCTGAGAGGGCTTGATGCTGACTTCTACTTCTTTGTGGTTGTATCAGAAAGTAGATCAATGATGAGATGGATTGGTTATTACTCTCACCATCAGATTCTACCTCTGCTCTTGGAGTAAAATCTGTAGGTGGAGCAGTGTGATGTAACCAATGCCAAACTTCACATTGGAAGCAGATTGCTTACTAAAAGCATTTCAAAACCTTTGCATGATTGTACCCATCTATCACACTCTACCTGGGTAACTGCAAGGGTTTCTTTGAGATCTTTATACTTCTCTAGAAGTATCTTTTCCCTAGCCTTATCATCAGTTATTTGGCATTTCATTTTGTAAATCTCATCATTTTTATCATTAAGAACAGACTCAAATTCAGCTTTGTTTTTGAAATTATTTGTTCTAGCTCAATGTTCTTGTTGATTAAAGCTACATTTGCTTCTCTAATAGATGCAAATGTTGCTATGCATGTTTCTGAACATAATTTGGCTTTTGCCTCAGAGGATACCTGTGATACCTTTGGTATAGAGGCATTTGAGGATGAAGTATCAGCAGAATCCAAAGCCATAAGAGCTAGATTTCCAATGGACTTTCACCACCATGTTACCAGCACCTGAGAACAGTTGTTCATGACCAGACAAATCATCTGGTAAACTGCTCCAGCAACAACTCCTGGGGTGAAGAAGCTGTGTTGTTGAGGTTGAGTTTGTTGATGAGATTGGGAAGGCTGTGGTTCAGGCAATGCTTGTGGTTGTTGTGCAGTTGGAGCTTGAACAGGATTTGGTTGAGGCATATAATAGCAGGGATAAGATATGACATTGACCCTGGGAACAAAGTATGCAGAGATCTGGGATGTAAATGATGACCAGAACCAAGGATGTTGCCCTCTATTTTGTGGACTAGTACTAGGAAAAGTCACAAGGGTGCAGAAGAGTTAGATCCAGTTGATCTACACTCTCTTGCAAAGTGTCCCAGCCTTTGGCATTTGTGACACCTCAACTTACTCTTGTCAAAACCAACTTTGGTTTTGCCAGAGAGTCCAGGAAATTTCCTGCCAGTTCTCTTATAGAACTTCTGAGATCTGATTTAATCAATGCCATTTGGCTCAGAATATCCATCTCTTCTAGATCATCATCAGCTATTCCTTTCAATCATCCATGATGAAGCATAAATTGTCACTATTACTGCCAGAATGACTCTCAATACCAACAAATGCATGATCAGAACTATTTGAAGAGAAATCTATATGCTCATCATAATTGCTTTCAAATGCGGCATATTCTGACTCATGACCAACCAAGGCAGTATTCCCTGGTACAAAGTCATCAGTGAGCTTTCCTGATGAGGACAGTTTCCTCTTCTGCTCTATCTCTCTTCAAATGTAAGCAGTTTCCCATGAAGTTGGGTGAGAGATAGGCCTTCCAGATTTGCACTGGAGCGTAGGACAATAGTGTAAGTGTCCCATCTCTCAGGCAGTGATCTGAGGAATCTGTTGTTCATCTGGCTATTGGTGTATTCCTGTTTCACCATTTTCAACTCAGAGATCAAGCAGGAAAAACGCTCAAACTGTTGAGTCAGTGTCTCACCCTTCCTATGAGAGAATGTCTCATATTGTTGGGCAAGGATCTCTCTATTGTTTGCTAAGACCTCATCTGTGCCACCGAATTGTTCCTTCAGGGCATTCCAGAGATCATGAACAGTTTCATGATGCGCCCTGAATAAATTTCATTAGGCAGTGCCATGCCAGAATTCCATGGGCTTTAGCATCAATCTCAAACACTTTCCGATCTTCATCAGAGTATTGTTCCTTCTTCTTCGGAACCATTCGATTGGTTTCTGGATTGTTCACCATAGGCTTATGTGGTCCATGTACCACAGATGTCCAACAACCTGAACTGTTAACAGACAGGTGATGAAGCATTCTTCGTTGCCATATGTTGTACTCGGTCCTAACCAGCATCGGAGGCTTGGTTGAGGAACGGTACTGTGAGGATCATTAGAAGGAGTCGTCATCTCAGATTCAATCAAATTCGGTTAGCTAAAACAGATTTAGAACAAACGCAACAACCAATTGAACCAGAAGATCTCAAAATAAATGAACGAAAGCGACAGAAATTCAATAATCTATAACTAGTTCTTGCAAATACGCTAATTCAATCAAACACATATCAATTAGCAGTTTCAATGATCAACTGTTAGATCGATCAATGATTAACCAGCTCTGATACCACTTGTTAGGATCAGTGATCTATGTTTGATTGATTGACGAGTATTGCAGCGGAATTCAAACAATGAATTAGTCGATTCACAAGAACAAACGATATTCAATGAAGAACAAAGACGGTTATAGAGAGAGAATATCTGCAAATATATTTCATTCAATATTCGCTTTCGTGGTAACAGAATGTCACAATTACAATTAGGTCGCACCTCTTATATAAGAGATGTGACGTCTGCTGATGTCACTTGTAGTGACATCTAACAGATTTATTCAACTGAAACACAACTACTACTGAAGATGTCAAAACAGCTGACATCTCCTTACAAAAATGCTAAGTGTTATCAGTTGTTATAACTACTGAAAACATAAAACTACTGAAACTACAACGACTGAAAACAAGCTCTTCAGTCGTTTTACAAAACTATTGAAAGTAAAAATATAAAACTACTGATATCACATATTGAAGAAGTACTCTTCAGCAGTTGTGACAAACTACTGAAACTTCAGTACTTGATCTTCAGACTTGAACTTCAGACGTTTCATCAGCTGATGACTTCAGTAGATATCATCTGCTGATTCTTCAGTCTTTGTCTTCAGACTTTGTACATCAGTTGTTGATCTTCAGCACTTGTAAACTCTTCAGCTGTTGTACTTCAGTACTTTGAACTTCAGCTTTTGTTGATACTGTATGTCCCTAGATCGTGATATGTGATGTAATAGATCTTGCTTGGTATGATTAATGAACTGATATTGATAGTATTTGGTTATATGTTTTAATAGTTCATTAATGAGTCGTAATGAATTGATTGGGTTTATGATTACTTGAATGATTACATACAATATTATATTAATTAACTAAAACATTCAAACTTAACTTAATGAAGTTCCCATGCGAATGGCTCATGCGAATGAACCATAAGCATGAAGAACTTCACACGATTGACTCAGTCGCACGACTGAACCAGGAGACTGGATCAGTCGTACGACTGTAACATAAGATTGGCTCAGTCGCACGACTGAACACTCAGTCGCACGAATGAACCAACGCATGGTCAATCGCACGACTGAACCAAACTAATGGCTCAGTAGCACGATTGAATAGTGCCAACCTATAAATACAACTCAATTCGTGAAAAACACGAGAATTTGATAAAGTTCAATTCCATACGAACCCTAGCCGTCCAGAAACCTTCCAAATCGTTCTCCAAGTTCATAGAACACATTAGATCGATTCCTTATCGATTTCTAACGTTAGTTTCAATCTTGATTGATTCTTGTGTGTTCTCACTGATTGGATCGCCAATCAAATAGGATTCCGCACTATTTGATCCGGTACACGTGATCTCTAGGTATTTCAGTCGAATACCAGGTCCTAACAAGTGGTATCAGAGCTATTGGCTTGATTACGTGTTGATTCAATCAAGATTGCATAAAGTTTGTGTTTTTACACTAAAAACGCAATCTTTGGCATCAAAAGTGATCTTGGAAGTTCCCTGCTCATCGACGTGTGGTTTCTACGGACTTAGGCAATTAGAACTTGTGAAATTTCGAATTTTTACGGCTGAAACCCGTCAAACCTAGAAATTTTCGCAAAACAGCAGCTTCAATCGCACGACTGACTCATTCGTACAACTGGACTCCATTCGTACTGCTCATACGCACGATTGGACCTAGTCGCACCTTCATTCGGCCCATTGAACCGTTCGTTCGCATAGCTCATACGCACCAGATTCATTCGCACGACTGAACCAATCGCCCAGTTCATTCGCACGATTGAACCAATCGCAGAGCTTATACGCACGAGTAGCTCATTCGCATCCTTCAGTCGCATCAGTAAAAGTTTGTTTGATTAGATTATAAGTTTATTCATCATGGAAGATCAGATGTCAGCTTTACTGCTGGGAAGGACTCAAGGATACAGAATCTGTTGCTGCTTGAGAGTGAGGTGGGGAATCACAATAAACCACCAAAGCTTTTGACTTTAGATGAGTTCCCCACTGGAAACAACGTTTTGAGATCTACCTTAATGGAGTAGATCCTAATCTGTGGGAAGCCATTGAGACAGGTTATAGTACACCGGTGGGAGCTGATGGGGTTAAACTAACATTAAGCGGGATGACCGACGCACAGAAAGTAAAGTACAATGCAGAGAAAGAGTATATGCATTGATCACTCAGTCTATCCCCAAGACATATTCCACCAGTATTCCGAGAACAAGCAGTCCAAGAAACTGTGGGATGCGCTAGAGAAGAGATATGATGGTAATGCATCATTGAAGGCAATCAAAGCAAAGGAGTTAAAGAAGGAATTCGATAACTTCTCATTCAATTGGTAATGAAAGCTTGGACGACGTCATAGATAGATTCTACCACTTCATGAGCGAATTGCATACCATGGAGTGGCTACTACCATGGAAGAAAAAGTAAGCAACTTCGCAGACGGGTTGCCTGATAAGGGTACATTCGTGTCTAACCTGAGACAGAATGGAATCCTTGTAAAGCTGGATATAAATGACTTCATTCTTAAGTTGCGAGAAGAAGCACTAAGGATGAAGTATAGAGCTCAGAAGTCTTCGTACACACAAAATCCAGCTTTATACAACGCCACGCCTCAAGCTAAGGCATCTGGAGCACCCCTCCAGATGCTTTTGTGTCTAGCTCGTCAGGTCCCTCACATGCTTCTCCTTCTGGATCAGACACGTCTGGGTCATCATGTACCCATCATATTGGATCAGAAGCAAACGCTACCAAACTGAAGACCGAGAACTTCGGTAATGTGACCGTGGAAGTAGCACGAGAGCATATGGATCTCTTAGCAGCAGTGGTTCATTCATATGATGGACTTGTTGCTGGAAGATTGGAAACTGCCATCTGGCAGATGAGGACTACGAGCAGGTGGATGAGATGGAGCTTGAAAGAATGAATATAATGTGGGCCTTAGCAAGTGCTGTCGGAGGGCGAAGAAATTGTGAAAAAGACTGGACAGAACTGGTTGCTACTAAGACACCACCTTTGGCTTCGACAAGAGTAAAGTGACCTGCTTTAACTGTGGTGAGAAGGGCACTTCAAACGAGAATGTGTCAAGCCAAAGAAGACGGGGAATGGGAACTGTTCTCATCCTTTAGTCGCCAGGACAAGCAACCCTCTAATTCTACTTCACGAACAAGGATCCAAAAGCACTAACTGCTCATGATGATGAAGGACAGGATTGGAGTTTCAGGTTTGTCTCACCAGGAGAATCTAACATTGCCAGTGTGAGGATATTGACGATGATTCTGCGAGTGAAGGTGATATAGCAGTTGAATTGCAATGTCACATCGTGAAGAAACAACTGCAGCCGAGGTCAGCTACAAGCCAATGAGGAAGTTTCAACCTCAGAGACAAAAAGCCAGAGTCGACAGAACCAAAAATCTGATGCGGCACTGATGGCTAATACTTCTGAACCAACTCAGGTAAGTACCACTGACCAAATTTTTAATAACCATGCTTGTTCTGATTGTGACACGTTTAGGAATAGCATAGATGAAAAATTTGCTAGGTTATTAGATCATAATGATAACTTAGTAAAAGATTTACGTCTGTGCACTGAGGCAAATAGAGTACTAAAACAAAATGAGCATTGTTATAAAGAAAAGATAGACCTATTGACCAAACAACTTAGGGAAACTGAAGTAGTGGCTTTCACCAAGCAAACGACATTAGGTACTATCTTAACTCCCTAGAAGACAAAGAAACAAAAGCAGTTCTAGAAGTCGAAGTTAATTCATAAAACAGAAACTGCATAGTTGGACTAGCTCTTCACATATAGTCCAAAACCTTAGTAAGAGAAAGAATAACGGGGAGGGATTAGGCTACAAAGTGGTTCCACCACCACCTGAGACCTTGATGAACACCAAGTCTAGACCTAAATAATAATCCATCAAGGATCATGTGGTGACCACTCCTCTTGTACTGATCCAGACACCTCATGTTCATCTAATGAATCTGGTAAGAAACAAAAGGAGGCCACGTCAAAGGCAAAGGGTAAATTGCCTTGTGTTAACTTGGAAAATGAATTTGAAAAGGTTAATTTAAAGTCAGGGTCAAATAGAGTCAAATCAGAACCTAAAAGGACTTCAAATGTTACCTTTTCACATGCTACAAGTCAAAAACCAGTAACCAAAAAGTAAAACAGGTTAAATCAGTAAAGTTGTTATACCAGAGAAAACATAAAACATCCAAGAGTCAAAAACTAAAGTGTTGATGTTACTAGAGTGTCACGCACTTCTCCACAAAGAAAGTCTACTCATAAAGTTGATAGCAGGTCATGCTACAACTGTGGAGAATGTGGACACATTGCTTCTGACTGTCATTACTATCAGACACCTAGGAAGAAGATTGATCTTCTGGACTCTAGACCTAGGTCTTCTAAGCGGAATTCTCTAACTCCACCTAGAAGAGCTAGAGAACCTAAAGTCCAACCTGTAAGCCAGACGACTGTTTATATAAACAGGCATTGCACAAATCGGGCTTATGGAAAGAAAAATCCACCCTGTGTCTAATACTGATAACAAGAAAGAACCTGAGCTACCCTCACCTTCTAAGGGTCAATGGGTGGAGTTTATGATGTGTGATGCCTCTGGGAAACCCAAGACAGTCAAAGCTTGGTTCCTAACCTAAACTGATTCTTTTACTTTGTATGTGCAGGGTGTTCGATATAGTGCTGAGACTAACACGTGGATTATAGACAGCGGAGCATCCCGGCACATGACAGGAAATAGCGCCCTTTTATCTAACGTCAAACAAATAAAAGGAGGGCATGTTTCCTTTGCAGGAAACAAAGGAGGCTATATCACAGCTCAGGGAGAAGTGGGAAATCAGAAAGTTAAGTTTGATAAAGTGAACTACGTTCAACAACTTCAGAACAACTACTTTCTGTGTCCCAAATCTGTGATAAAGGATTTAAAGTCGTCTTCGATAATCAGAAGTGTTACGTGCTGAAGAAAGAATATATGATCCCAGAAGACAAAGTTCTGATGACTGCTTCAAGATATAAAGACCTTTATGTCTTGGATCTGTCAATGCTGCCACAACGGATCATGAGGTTCAGGTTTCTTATCTAAAGCTACTGAGAGGGAGTCCATCTCCTGGCATCGGAGAATGGGACACATTAGTCAAAGGAGATGAATCATTTGATTCAGAAGGATTTAGTTAGAGGAGTGAATGTCAAGAACTTCCAACTTCCTGACTTTTGTGTAGCTTGTAAGAAGGCAAACAGACAAAGAAGTCTCATAAGGAA
This sequence comes from Flaveria trinervia, assembly GCA_025506515.1. Lineage (NCBI taxonomy): Eukaryota > Viridiplantae > Streptophyta > Magnoliopsida > Asterales > Asteraceae > Flaveria > Flaveria trinervia. The sequence continues at coordinate 15,349,147 of CM046445.1, forward strand.
AAGAAAGTTCATTCAATAGAACTTCCTCTTGAGCTTTTCACATGGATCTGTTTGGTCCAGTTAGTACAAGGAGCATTGCAGGCGACGCGTACTGCTATGTGGTCACTGATGACTACTCAAGGTTCACTTGGGTAATGTTTCTGAAATCAAAATCAGAAACTTTGGAGACATTCAAGGAATTAGTAACCACACTGGAATCACTCTACAAGCTCAAAGTTCGACAAATACACTCAGACAACGGGACAGAATTCAAGAATCAAGGGATGGAGGCATACTGCAAGGAAAAGGGAATTGTGCATCAATTCACTTCTGCCTACACACCTCAGATGAATGGCGTTGCTGAGAGAAAGAACAGGAGTTTGATAGAAACAGCCCGGACTATGCTGGCAGACTCGAAACTGCCTATCCAATTCTGGAACGAGGCAGTGGCAAATGCAAGCTATACACTGAACCGAGACCTAATAGTCAAGCGCCACGGAAAGACATGTTATGAGCTACTTCAAAGACGCAAACTGAATTTGGAGTATCTTGAACCTTTTGGCACACCGTGTACACTTCTGAAGAAGACACAAGAAGGAAAATTCAGCGAGAAGGCAGTTGAAGGAATTTTTCTAGGATACAACATACCGAACAAGCGAGTTTACAATAACTCAACGGGTCTTGTAGAAGTGTGTTGTAATATCGTCGACGTTCAGAGATACACCACACCCCTACAGGAAAAGGACCTGCATACTTCTTCGATTATGATGGATTCTTCAAATCCTTCAACATCCCTCTCTCTCCCTCGGATGATGAGTTAGCTACTAGGATGATGTATGATATACTAAACACTCCATCCAGCACACAGGGAGAGTCATCTACTCAGTCAGAAGGGGTAGTCGATGAAAGTGACTCCTCCTCTGAAGATGAAACTGAAGCAGATGACCAGAACGGTCAGGAGGAACAGGTTCCAGTTCTGAAAGTCCACAAGCATCACAAGTGATGCACCCTCGACTTCGGAACCTCAAACTCCAACCTCCTCAGATGCAGACCAAAATGTTCACAATCTTGGTCGGAGGTGACTGTGCCGACTACTCCAGGATCACGACTAAACGTCTATCATCCCTTGACAATGTTATTGGAGATGTCCGATCAGGAGTACAAACCCGAAATCAGCTATACTCAGCTGATTACGCCTCAGTTATGGAGAAGGGTTACATTCATGATGGTGCTTATCGATGTTTTGTCTCGCAGGTTGAGCCAAAATATGTCAGTGAAGCACTAAATGATGAGGCGTGGGTGAGTGCCATGCAAGAAGAACTTCTGCGGTTAAGAAGTTAGGTGTATGGACACTGGTAGATAGACCTAAAGGTGCTAAAGTCATTGGCACCAAATGGGTACTAAAATGTAAGAAGGATGACCAAGGAGTCATCATAAGGAACAAAGCTCGACTGGTGGTTCAAGGTTTTCGCCAAGTCGAGGGTATTGACTATAATGAAGTGTTTGCACCGTGGCAAGGATGGAAGCTATTCGTATCTTCCTCGCCTATGCCTCGTACATGAAGATTAAAGTCTACCAATTAGATGTGAAGAGTGCATTCCTTCATGGGGAAATAAGGGAAACAGTCTATGTCAGTCAACCCGAGGGATTTGAAGACCCTTATCATCGGGATAGAGTTTACAAGCTCAACAAAGCTTTATATGGGCTTCATCAAGCTCCTCGAGCTTGGCACGAGAAACTCTCGACTCATCTTGTGAAACACGGCTTTCGCAGGGGAGTCATTGACCGTACACTGTTATTAAAGAAAAGGATGGTGACCTACTGCTTGTACAGATCTATGTTGATGACATAATCTTCGGGTCAAAGAACGAAGAGTTATGCAAAGAGTTTGAAGCAGTGATGAAGAAAGAGTTTGAGATGAGTGCAATGGGGGAGATGAAGTTCTTTCTCGGTTTACAGGTGGATCAAACACCTAATGGGATCTTTCTACATCAGACCAAGTATGTAGGAGACATTCTCAGTCGCTTTGACATGGAGAATGCTTCTGCTGCTGGGACTCCACTTGCTACGAATCATGATATAGCACCTGATGAGAGTGGAGATCTTGTAGATGCCACTATGTACCGAGGAATGATTGGATCCCTCATGTATCTCACTGCCTCAAGACCTGATATCATGTATGCTACATGTTTATGTTCCAGATATCAGGCTAAACCTAAGGTCAATCATCTGATCGGGGTCAAAAGGATCTTTCGCTATCTAAAGGGTACACCCACCCTGGGGTTGTGGTATCCTCATGATGACGATTTTGAGCTCACAGCGTATAGTGACTCGGACTATGGAGGCTGCAAAATGAATACAAGTCTACATCAGCAGGGTGTCAATTCTTTGGGAGAAGATTAGTTACATGGCAGTGTAAGAAGACACCGGTTGCCTTGTCAACCTGTGAAGCCGAATATGTTGCTGCTGCAAGTTGCTGTTCCCAAATCATTTGGATTCAACAGCAAATGCGGATTACAGTTTGAAAATCTCGTCTACTCATATCTTTGTTGATAACTCTGCTGCAATTGCAGTAACCAAAACCCGGTTCAACATCCTAAGACCAAACACATCAGTATTAAATACCACTTCATAAGAGACTGTTTTGAATAGAACTTAATAGATGTGGTTAAAATTAATACTCATTTTCAACGTGCTGACCTCTATACAAAAGCCTTTGATAAACCACGTTTTCAATACTTGCTAGAGGTCAACGGCGTTAAAAAGAAAAGTGAGTAATTCTTGATGAGCAATGTGTAGTCCGGTGTAGGTGTCATTAATGTTTATGTTATGTTATGTTATCTGTTTTTTTTCTTTTGTCTGTTATATGAACTTCATGTTATCTTGCTGTTTATTAAAATCCAAAAATAATTAAATCCGAAATGATTTTAGTATTTTAGGGGGAGAATATGTCAGCAAGTTAATATTAAAAAAAAGAAGAAGAAGAAGAGGGGGAGAAGGGGTAACTAGCTGAAATAAGGTAGATTGTGTCTGTGATACTGATTCAATACCTTTGGAATATGATAGTACACAGGAACAAATCAAGAGGGACTTTAAAATTAAGGTTTGAAAAGATGCAAAAGTTCAAAGTATAAGTCTGTGTAGTCTAAGCAATATAAAAGGGAATATGATAGAAAACTGGCAACTCCTAAGGTGACACAGAGAAAGTAGACATAGAGGCTACTAGACCACAAATGATATGTTGGTAGATTCAACACAATAGACAATTAGACCTGATTGGTGATTTCAAGATCAAACTAAGTTATTCAACTGACTGTGGACTTCCATCTTATCACTGGTTAACACAATCAAATATATTCCAAAAAGGGGTAATGAGCATTAAACGCCACAAAAGTGTGCGGATGACCAAATTAGAGCAAAGAAAAAAAAAATGAAAGACAAATGCAATAAAGCTAATGACTCATGTTGTTGGTGCATATTGTGTAAATAAAATAAGCTGCTCTAACAAGGAGATAGGTTGGGCCTCTCGCTGTGCGATGGCACTGACCTGAGGATAAGCATAACCTAGATATTCTAGAATTCATTGTTGTTTGCCGCCTCTGGCTGTGCGATTGCACTTACCTGAGGACAGGCTTCTCTTTGAAAGCTCTAAGAATAGTCTCTTCTTGTAATAATACCCGTAGACCGCTCAAAACCTCTGAGGAATGTTGATTACCATATAGTGTGGGATCCACAAATGTTAGCTGAAATAATTAAACCTAAATCAGTCACCAGTCTGCGTCAAAAGTCTGTGTATGGATTTAAGTGGACAAATATACTGACAATCTTAGTGGCTACATTCTCAAAGTTCAACTCAATGTGAAAATCTAAGAGTTTCAGTATGATTTCCTTAAGTTGCTAACGACTCTGGATGAACACCGAGAATTTAAGCATCAAAGAGCTTAATAAAAAGTCCCAAAATGATTTGATATTCCTGTATGATTCCAAAATTGATTGGTCCAGATATGATCAATCTAAGTTAAAGCTGTCTACTCCTAATCAAATCCCTTAGATTTTCATCTTAGGGTTTTATCTCTCACACAAGGTCCAAACATAAACTTTAGTTGTGTAGTTAGTTACTATGTGTATCTTTTAATTTGGTGTCTGTCGGACTACATCAGGGAAATCAGAAGGGAATTAATTACACAAAAAGGGTCATGTCTGAGATGGCCACATGGTTTTCAAAATGTCAAAGGTCACTCTGAAGTGACTGAATTGGTTAAGAGCTTACAATGTTATTATCAAAAGTGAAAAGGGTCTGAATAGTAAATGTTAAAAGTGACTGTAAACTCACAAAGTGTGACCCATTCGCACTAGTGGATCAGGATTATCGACCAACTATGCGAATGGCTTCCAATCGGCCGAATGGACATGAAATTGATTCATTCGACCGAATGGAAGGGGAGAATGAAACAGTAGACCGACTGAGGCTCAGTCGGTCAACTAAGGGGCGAATGAAGGAGACCGAATGAGTCACAGAGACCGACTGAGACTCAGTCGGCCGACTGAATGCGATTGACTAAGCCAATCATACGACTGAACCTCAGTCGCCCGATTGAACTGAGCGACTGAGGCCAGTCGGCCGAATGAACCTAGGTTTAGTATTAAGTGTCTTAATCGATCGCATATCACTCATCACTCCAAAAACACCCCGAATCGCGTTCATTACCGTTACCCTGTCGAAATTGCCTCCGATTCTGATATACATTGCGGTTAAGATTCTTACATTCCAGTGACGTTTTACAGGTACACTACTCCTTGAATCCTACCAAAATCAGTACATCACCGAACTACAATAGCGACATTGGATTAAATCAAGAACCGAACTGCAAATGACCTAATCACCTATGTAAATGAAGCAAAATGTTAAAATTGAGTTTAATAGGTTATTAGTGACAAGTATACGAGACTAATGGACCATTACACACTGTTAAAAGACTTAGAAGGGTCAAGATTCAACCCACAGGGATCGAACAGGGGGGCAAGCGACTGGTCGTTCGAATGAACTCCAATCGCACGATTGAACCTTGCGATTGGATCATTCGACCGACTGAACCACCCGAATGAGTCCAGTCGGCAGATTGAACTCAATCGCATGTCTCAGTCGGCAGATTGAACTCAATCGCATGCCTCAATCAGCCGATTGAACTCAATCGCATGTCTCAGTCGGCAGATTGAACTCAATCGCATGCCTCAATCAGCCGATTGAACTCAATCGCATGTCTCAAACACCCGATTGAACTCAGTCACATGTCTCAAACAGGCGACTGACTTCAATCGCATGATTAACAGAAGTTTCAACTTTACACTGAGAACAGAAGTTTTCATGTCTTATGTATTAACAGTTCTATGTCTTGTGTGTTACAGATAAATGGCAGAAAAGTGGACCATAAATCCCAAGCACAACATCTGTGCCCACTTGGATCACACCACCAGGAACGGGGCTGAGTTTACCGACATAATTGCATTTCTGAGACGGTCCCGGATATATAAGGCGATCTCCACTCCTTGCACGCCTTACAGATCACTCCATCAGGCTTTCTGGGAAAATGCCTCGGTGGACCGCTCTCGTGAGCCTTACTGTATCAGGAGCTCCATACTGGGCCATGATATTGAGATCTCTGCCGCCGATATCAGAGGGTCCTAGAGTTCGGGGAGGATGCTGATCATCCTACAAAAACTAATCCATTGACTGTAAGAGGATGCTTCCTAAGGCTAAAGTACGCTGGGGATATCAACTCAGGTGTGCTTAACAAGAGCAACCTGAGCCCCCAGTACAAGTACTTAGCACACGTGATCCTAAAGTGTGTAGCTTCGAGGAGGGGTGGGTTTGACGACCTCTCAGACCAGATTCAAAATGCCTACGTGGCACTGGTTCTGAACCACCCCTTTAGCTTTTCCAGCATGATATTCTCCTACTTGGTGGAGAATTTGGAGGTAAAGGGAAAAGAGGGGTTCTGTATGTACCCCAGATTCTTACAGCTCATCTTCAACGAGAAGCTGCCACAATTGTCCAAAGAGAGTCATGACGTCGTGGCCTTAGAGATAATGGATGATACTACTCTGGGCAGGATGAGAGTTTACAGGGGAAAGAAGATTAAGCCCCAAGTGAAGAGAATGATTGGCCACTTAGCAGATGAAAGCTATGTGGCACCGGGGAGACGCCAATGGCGTCACGAGGACAGTGACTCCGACGTGGAGCCAATTGTCCTCCCTACTAATGATTCTGAGGAGGATGACATTGAGGATGAGGCTGTTCCATCCCGAGGCACCGTGTCTGACTCTGTTCCTTCGGTGTCTGTCTCACCTGCTGAGGTAACTGAGTCAGCAGGATTCCACCAGATTTTGTGCTTACCAAGGAAGATGAAGATGAATCTGATGAGGAGCCATTGACCCGGACTGTGGGAAGGAAAGTGGTTCCCACAGAACACGAGTTGAGGGTTGTCGGTGAACAACCGAGAGGCTCCGGAGATACAGAGACTGATCCATCATATGCTCCGGAGTCCTCAGGCGGGATTGAAGGGGGAGCATCCACCTCGAGGGGAACGAGGAGAAAACAGATGGCTCAACCCCATGGCCAGAAAAAGAAAAAGCGTAAGGTAACCTTCATCACCACCACATCCCCATACCTTCCACCACTACCACATCTGCAGACACACCGTCCACCACCATACCTCTCCCCACAGCAACCACAACCACCACCATACCGATCACCACAAGCTAGACCCCTGCTACCACTACTTCATTCACCCCACACTCACCACCACCATCATCCAGACCTTACCCGATATTCACCACCTCCACCACCACCACTAGCCATCAAACCGAGCCCTCAGCCTACCCCTCACACACCTCTAGATCTCCTCTACCTCCAATCGGGGTAGAGGAACAGCTGGCAGCCTTAAATAGAATGGTGTTACGACTGCTGGCAGCTGATGAGGAAAAGACCTCTCAGATCCGCCAGCTCACTGACCTGACTGCTGCACAATCGTAGAAAATTGCAGAGCAGGATCGAGCTATTGAGGAGCAGGCCCAGAAATTGGCTGCTCAGAACACTCAGTTGGACCAACTCCGAGCACAAAGCGTCACAGCAGGTAAGCAGATAGAGGAGTTGGAAAAGGCGAAGAGGTCCATTTTGCTAAAATTGAAATGATCAAAGGAGGAACCTCTAAAGATAAAGGATGGAGAAAAAGATAGTGAGGATGATGATGATGATGATGATGACAGTGATTCTGATGAAGAGAAAACAGAAGAGTGGTGTGCAGATGAAGAGACTGAAGAAGGAGAAGCAGCTGAATCTGTCTCAGCTCCCGGTCAAGAGAAGAGAACAAAGAACCAACAGGATCAGTCAGCTTCTACTTCTGCACCTTCACACGAAGAGACTAGCATACAGGATAAAAGTAAATAGTGGATGTTTATGTATTTAATTACTTTTGTACTCTGTATTGAAAAACGATGTACTGAATGTTTATATTAATTTAATGCATTTTGTTTGATATATTACTAATGATTTGAATGTGAACTGTGTAAATCAAACAGATCCAAAGTTCCAGAGAGATGAGTTTGATATAGCTCCCCTTCAACAGGTCAAGTCTCAACTCACAATGATTCTTGATCTGCAAGGGATTGTCAGAAGGTCAGTGAGTTATACCCCTGAAGAAGGTGAAATAATTCACGACCTATCTAACGAGCAACTGGCAGAGATGTTCAGACTCAATCCTGATGATATTGTCAAGGATGCTCCAACAGTTGATTCAACCAGTGACAACGAACTACACGACGTTGATGAAGTGAGGTTGAAGATATTGCTGCTGAAGAGTACCCTCAATACGCTGACAACGCGGGTAATGTGGTCCCCAATCTGGGTGAGTCCCTAGTCAGTGATATGTTTGAGGTACTAGACAAGATGGAGCAGGAAGCAGGAAAGACCGAAGGAACAGCCCAAGCCTCAAACGAGGATGTATACATTCGAAAGGCTGAGTGGGCTGAATGTTTTAAAGAAGTCAGAGCCCAACATGATGCACCGAAGAGGGATGCCTACACCAAGTTCTACAGCGTCAAGAAACATCTTGCGGTGTCAGGCAGGATTATAGCATGGGCATATTTTGATGATCCTAACGTTTATGCCGTTAAGAGGAAAAGGGCATAGAGTACTTTAGATTTCCACATGATCTAAAGACTCTACCTGGATTTGAGCTCAACCAGCTGGCCAAATTGAAGCTGTTGTATGCTGACCCGAGAAAAATGTCAAGCTGGTTTGAGGCTGCCCTCAAGAAAGAGTACCACACCAGATGGATTAACTTCAGACCTCAACAACCTACAAGGTATATTAGAAGGTCTGAGATGGATGCCATTACTGGAAAACCTAAGATTGTTTTGAAGTGGAGTCCTCCTCGCACTATGTCGAGAATCCCTCTCAGGGAAATGCCACAGGACTTCACTCCACACTTCAAATGGTGGTACTATGATTGGAGAACTGCTAAAGCTATCATAGTTCTGAACAAAGGGGATCAAATGGATACTGTCAGAGTATTCGACCCAATGTGGCTAACCAACTTGTCTGCTAATGATGTCTATACTTTATACAAGTGGCCACTGTTCTATGACACACAAGACATTGTACAAGCCCTCCAATTCCAAAATGTTATACGACTTTGTTTCGCGTTTGATATTCATGCGGGAGTCACACAAGAGGACAAGTACAAGAAATATGAGAAGGTAATGAAGAAAACAAGACATTAGAGAGATCTAGGTCCAGGGGGAGTTTGTTGATACATGTATGTCCGTAATCGTGATATGTGATGTAATAGATCTTGTTTGGTATGATTAATGAACTGATATTGATAGTATGTTGGTTATAATGTTTAATAGTTCATTAATGAGTCGTAAATGAATTGATTGGGTTTATGATTACTTGAATGATTACATATAATATTATATTAATAACTAAAACATTCAAACTTAACTTAATGAAGTTCCCATGCGAATGGCTCATGCGAATGAACCATAAGCATGAAGAACTTCACACGATTGACTCAGTCGCACGACTGAACCAGGAGACTGGATCAGTCGTACGACTGTAACATAAGATTGGCTCAGTCGCACGACTGAACACTCAGTCGCACGAATGAACCAACCGCATGGTTCAATCGCACGACTGAACCAAACTAATGGTTCAGTCGCACGATTGAATAGTGCCAACCGATAAATACAACTCAATTCATGAAAAACACGAGAATTTGATAAATTTCAATTCCATACGAACCCTAGCCGTCCAGAAACCTTCCAAATCGTTCTCCAAGTTCATAGAACACATTAGATCGATTCCTTATCGATTTCTAACGTTAGTTTCAATCCTTGATTGATTCTTCGTGTGTTCTCACTGATTGGATCGCCAATCAAATAGGATTCCGCACTATTTGATCCGGTATACACGTGATCTCTAGGTATTTCAGTCGAATAACAGGTCCTAACAGCTTAGCACTTGTGTTCTTCAGCTGTTGTACTTCAGCACTTTAGTTCTTCAGCTGTTGAAGTCTTCAGCACTTGATCTTCAGCTGTTGAAATCTTCAGCACTTGTCAAATGCTGATGAAGCTTTCAGCAGTTGTGATACCATGTGGGACTTAGAGTTTTCTGATCTTGGCTCATTGGTTATTTTGGTCCAACAGACTAAGGCAATCAGACAATGTTATCGGTCAACTGGATGTTGAGACAGACCCTAAGAATAGTTTCATAGGTAGATAAAGAAGAAGACAGGATCAAGATCATCAACTACCTGAGTGCCATAGGCCTCTATCAGGTAGATGCACTTCTTCCCTTATCCTATGACTATATTGAGTTTGAGTATCTCAAACAACTTGAACTTGAGATAGTCAAGGAAAGAAAGATCACCAACAAAAAGCTAAGAGAAGAAGCTACAAAGTGAAGAGCCATCATCCAGAAGAGTATGAAGAAATCTGCAGACAGGCAGGAGATGATGAGCTTCTTGAAGCTATATGGATTCTCCAGAATGAGACTTGGCCCAATGTATCTGTCCATTATGCATGAGCATAACAGGGTAATCAAGCAGAAGATCAAGAGTGGAAAGCTAATGGACTTACACTCCCCTCCAAGTCAAGCTCCACCTGAAATGGAGGTTAAGCTTGAACAAACTGAGACAACACAACCTAAACCTCCTGTTAAGACTCAACAAGCTTCATCTTCTGATCCACAATAGGGTCAGACTACATCTCCTTCTAAACCTGTAGGAGAGGAAGACCCAACTAGGAAAGACAAAGAAGATCAACCAGGTGCTGCAGGCCACTCTTCTCAATTGAAAGGAGCAAAAAGAAAGAAAAGGATGGCTTCAAGCAAAAGCTAAAGAAGAAGAAGAAAGAAACATCCTTTTTTGAACCTCGGGATGAGTCAGAACATCCTGAGGATGTGTAGCGAGAGGATACTCCATCATCTCCCACTCAAACAGTTCCTCTAGCATCAGGACGACCCATCTTGTCCTGGACATACACCATAAATTCAAAAAGATGGCATGTCATTAGAAATCAAGGCATTGAGGATGTCTAAACATGGAAAGACATGTTCAATCTGCGTCTGCATGATCTCTTTGATATGAGAAAACACTTTGAGAGTCTGAGTGATCCTCATCATCTCATGAAGAAAGGGATGGTCATCATCATAGGGCTATTGATTTCTAAAGTTTTCAAAGTGTTTTGGTAGCATCAGCCTAGGGGGAGTTTGTAAGGATTATATGTTAAGGCTAATGCAACTCAAACACTTAAAGTCTCCTGCATGCATGCACAAGTGCATTGAAGAAGAATGCTTCAGAAGTTTCACACCAGCAACAGAAATATTCTAATTGTGAAATCTTCCGAAGCCAAGACCAATATCTTCCGAAGCCAAAGATGAAGTCTTCCGAAGCTTTCGAGACCAAGTCCTCCGAAGCTAGCACTTGAAGACAGATTTCTTCCGAAGACTTTTAGTATATATGCTTTATCTGATGTACTTTACATAAAGCTGGACCCCTTTCTCCTGAAACTCTTTAAAGTCACCAAATTACATGAGTTGGTGAAAAGGTCCATGCTCTTAGTAACTATACATTGAGGTCTTGAGTATGTAACTTTCTACTTCATGGACTTTATCCTTTTTGTAATATATTAGGATATAAGCTATGACATGTCATAGTCACAAGTCAAAAGGTAATCAACCTTTTGACTCTACAATTGATTTTGTTTGTGTCTAATCAATTGTATCCGGCTAGCTTTCATAGTATGGCCGGGTGTAGGATGTGGTATATGTATCTCAAGTACTTGTAACTTTCCTTTATGCTTTGTAACACTTGTAAGAGAACTTGAGAAGGCAATATACTACAATCCTGAAACCATCTCCTTGTGTATTTTGCTATCTTGTTTTATCTCATTCTTACTTGTGTTCTTAGTATCATTTGCAAAAGGTTATCCAGTTCTATTATTTGATCTGTTAAGTATTCTTTGCAACCTCCTCATGACTTTGTTGTGTTGTAAGTGCATACCCTTCACCGGTGCTGCATAAATGTAGCAATTAATAAAATAGATTTTTAATAAGTGAAAAAATAATTTGAATGTTAAGTTATTAAAATACCCTTTTGAAGGGAAAAGTGATATGAGTGTGTCTAAAATAATGACAAATGACAATATTATAGATTAAGAGAATTACCATGGGCAGAAGAAGCCCTATTTTATAAGAGAGTATAGATATAAATTCTAAAAATACTATTTAATGTAGTAAATCACTATAATTGTACTATTTTTCTTGACTGTATAAGTGATAAATCATAATGACATAACAACGCTATTCATTGGAGATGCGAGTTAGATTCATAGCCTACTCTAAGATTTGATCCTGTAATGTAATGTTTGTTTAAGGTTTGAAATTTGGTTGATATATGTATATATGTAGTATGGTAATGCTATAGATGGATCAAATGAAAGCTCTATTTTTGTAAGAATCCTTGGAATTTTCTTTAAACACATTCACACATGTGTAAATTTTGTAAAAGGAACTATTTTACACATTTATGAAAATAATAAGTTTTCACACTCACATAATCATAATTTATAACTATTTTTATAAGAGTTATAATTCATTTATCACACATTTGTAAACATTTGTAATAGAAGAAACTCTTTTAGAGCATTCACAACCAATTCCCATCTTTATTCATATAATTACACTAAAAATCATTACTTTTTTTTCTTTTTTTCAACTTTATCATTATTTTTCTCTCTCTTTCACTCACAACCACTTAAAATGTATAAGAACATTATAGAGTTTTGAACAGTAAAATTTTTATATTCTTCACTCACAACCACTAAGAACCATACCATATAATATAAGAAATCATGCACATAATTTTAGGGAACCGGCTATGAATGTTCTTACACGTGTAAAAAAAGAGTTCTCATTAAAAAATCTTGATAACACTTTTCATAAAACATATAAGTAGTGTCGTCATAGTACGTATATATGGTAACGACATACTAAATCTATGTAGTACTGAGAGGTTTATGTTGTAATATATAATTATTATACTCAAATCAATAATAAAAAATCTTATATTATCAGGAACTATTTTAAAATAATAATACGGAATTAAAAATTTATTAATATTCAAAGAACAATGGAAATAGTTTTTTTTCTTTCCGATAAAGAGTTTTCTCTTGATATTTTCCCAATTTTAATACATGCATCATATTATTAAAAAACGAGTTGATTTATATTATATTTTAAATAAGTCATTCAAGATTCAATACGACATTGGGCCACGTCTATAGATCATAAGAAAAACCTTGGTCATAACTAGTTGAAGCCGGTGCACGCAATTTCACACCACAACATAGTACAAGTTATTAATCATACTGTAATGTGGTCCTTCTAATACATGTAACATATTGATATATAGAACAAAGCAAGAAGTCACGAGTAACATATGTTACAAAAATGGTAATGGTCCACTATCATTGGTAGATTATGTGCAAATAAACATTAAATACACTTTAAATTTTAATGTTATTGAAATTATGTTTTATTTTTGTTATATATATATATATAGTTGACCATTACCATTTTTGTGACATATATATAGATATATATATACATATATATATATATATATATATATATATATATATATATATATAATATATATATATATATATATATATATATATATATATATAAAGTGGAGAGATCAAATGAAAACCATGTTTATAAATAAAAACCGTGAAAACCACCACTTCTCAATCACATAACTTATAATTGATTCGACCTTTTTATTGTTTAAAGTATATTTGAGTTAAATTCAACTTTATTTTTTGAGTTCACTATATATTATTTAGTTTAAACTCCAATGAATGACAATGATGATGAAATGACTTACGTATACGTAACTTGTATGAGTTATATGTACATAACTTTTAGTTGAACACTTGTTAACACGTATGTACATATACACAACACCTACATATATGTAATTATTAGTTGTATACTTTGTAACATGTAATACATATATGTAACCTTTGGTTTTTATGGTTTTCATTTATAACATGGTTTTCAAGGGAATCCTCCCCTATATATATATATATATATATATATATGATAAATGCAATCTTTAAGGAGATTATAACAATGGATATAACTTGTTTTTATTTTTAAAATTATCTTCAACATGTTAAACGTTGGTAGAGGGTGTGATTTATTAGTTTGTATTCTTAATATGTTGTAAGAATGTAACTTGTATGTATGATGGAATGTTTGATGTTGAAAATCATATGATTTTAACTTTAAGTTATATGTTCCTTTTATATGTTATAGATTAATTATTATAATGTATTAAATAAATAAAATAAAAGATTAACTTGTGTTTCTTATCACCATGGTGAATGATTATAATTATGTTTTGCTTGTCGTAAACGATCAACCAATTTATTAGAATAATTAGAAAGGATACCCCATATGTTATACTCCCTAAAAGTCATAATACCTTACAGGAAGTTGAAAGATTTTGAAAAGATAAAAATGATCATTTCTCGATCACAATCACTTCTAATTGATATAACGTGATGAGAATATTATTTATAAGAAAAGTTGAATAATATAATTTCCATATACGCTCCAGAACTGGTAATATTATTGAAGTTTGAAAACAACCACAAAAGTTGTATGGTTCTAATCCATTTCCTGGTGTGAACGCAATTTATATAGTAATCTCATGATCTCGTTACTAATTGAGGAACTAGTAATGGTGATTACGTTTATAAGATCAACCATATTAATAATAAAACTAACTATAAGAATTTACGCACTAAGAAAGTGATTTCATATATAAAAAATGGAAATGTGTTTGAAACAATAGTATAATATTGTATAATATTGTCGGGGGCATTACACCATGTATTAAACAAGCACAAGTAAAAGATATATGATCATAAACTAGAACTTTATTTATCGTGAATATTTTATTGGCATGACTAGTTAGACGATCTCGAGTCAATAATGATATGAAATGTATTAATGAATCGGGGATTCTTCAAACTAATAAATGTAAGGAGCCAGCCTGTATGAATTACAATATCAAGAGAAAACCAAAAACTTAAATCATGCAAGAAATACAAGGATTCGAGAACTCCAAGACGATGGATTCAAATCCTATTACGCAAGAACTTGGAGTTGTAGTGTGACAACCTTATGTTGTCACGAGAGAACATCTAGAGAGTATAAATAGATGTTTTCTCTTGTATTTCATTATGTGTGTTTTATTTTGTAAAAGTGCTCAGAGAGTGAGAGAGTAGAGAGGTGTGTGATAGGCCGCCCGAGGGGAGCTCACCTCGGGTGGATCGAGCTTCAACGATGTAAAATCTTTTGGTGTGATAATCGTTTGATTTATAATATTTGATTGAGTTTGTTTGTAGTTCGCTGATATAATACATGCACACATCTGTCTTACTTTGATTATCAACTGTAACAATATGTAGAATCGATCATGATGAGGGCTTGACAGTGGGTATCAGAGCAAGGTGTTGTTCTTGATACACGGAATTTCATTCCGCGATCAACCGTTTAAGAAGTTAAACATGGAGGTTGAAGGTCTAAAGGTTTAAATCAAGTTTGGATGGGTTTCAAATGAGAAAAAGGTGAAACGAGAGTGAGCACACATGAATTCAGCTTTGTTACATGTTATATGGATGATCTGCATCGTTACACTCAGTATTTTCGTGTTTAGACAGTTGAAAATGAAGATTTGAGACCGTAGCAGTGATTCAAATAAAAAAGTTCGATTTTGGTTAAAGTCTTCATGCAAATAACGACATCATGCAAAAACTTTGCAAAAATAAATGTATTTTGCGAGAACTATTTCATGAGAGAACTTTTTTATGAGAAAACTTTTTATAAGAAAACTTTTCTATTCAAGAACTTTCATATGAGAACTTTCATAAGTGAACTTTCATGAGAGAACTTTTCATGAGAAATGTTTTTCATGAGAAAACTTTTCATTTGAAAACTTTTATGCAAAATCATCACAACAGATCCATGATTTGCAAACATTTTCTCATCCAAAAACTTCACCATGTGCAAACGTCGTCATCCATACATAAACCAAGACCGATTTCAATTTTTGCAACAACTTTGCAAAATAGGAGAACATGTCCTAGATGCAAAAACTTGTTAGTATCTAAAGCTTTTCATGTGACATCCGGTAATTTTTCCATTACCAAACTCCGTTAGTTCCGTTAAGTCTTGCATACACGTATCGTGAGCACACACTAGTTGTCGTTGAACGTTGGTGACGTAAAATAATAATCTATGATAAACAATAATAATCTAATTAATAATATTGATTATTAATTGTGATTATGTGGTTCATGAATCTATAAAATTTTAAATATTTATTTTATAAATTCTACGTGATAACGTAATCACGTGCTATATATATATATATATATATATATATATATATATATAAATATATATATATATTATATATATTCTATGTGTTATGTGACTTGTTATAAATGTTTAGGATTATTATTATTAGTTAATAATACTTGTGTTTAGTAGTTAAAAACTATTTAAAAAGTATTAGAAAGATTGGTTTTTATAAAATATAATAAAGGGGTTTACTTTGTAATTGTTCTAAACCTAAAACTTACCAAAATACAACCCTAATCCCTCCCAAAACCCAATTTCGGCTGCAACTCTTCCAAACACCTTCATCCATTGCGAAATTGATCCAAGAACACATACACAAGTCGAATTCCATGTGGTTTCAAGTAGTACAAGTTGTTTACAAGTGATAATCATCATCAAAGCACATCTAAAGGTTAGTATTGATTGGTTGTTCATAGTTTTTGATGAAGATGAACCCTAATCCACGAAATTCTGATGAAAACCAGAAATTAATGATTGTTAGATGATTATATGATGTTAGTTAGGTTGTATGAATGTTGAATGATGTTGATTATGCAAGAAATCTAGGGTTTGATCATCTAGTTCAGAAAAAGAGGAAACATTTGTTCTTGGAATTCATGATTTGATGATACTAAGATGTTAGATGTAATACTTTGATGTTAGTTTAATTGGATTGTACAAGAAAATCCATGAAATTGTGATATTGATCATGACTTACTAAAAGTAGAAACTTTTGTGTATGATGTTTGGGAATTTGGATGTTTTGGAGATGATTAACATGTTAGAATGAGTGTTATAAACTTGATTAGGTATAATATTGATGAAATTATCATTTGATTGGATGCTAGAACACTTTTGGGTGTTACTTTCCCAAAAAGGAAACTTTATTTTTGTAGAACTTTGGATGTGATGATTTTGGGCATGCTTAGTTGGATTAGCATGGTTTAGTATGTGAAGCCGTGAGTGGCTTCACATGGCATGTTGTGCATGATTAGTCATCGCGTATGTATTATGTGTTGTGATGTATATATATATATATTAAGCATAATGATTGTTGAGATTTGAATAACTGTATGATGATCTAATGTGGTATGACGAATTAGGTAGAACCTAGGTTGATAAGGTGAAACACTATTTTATTATAAGTTGTGTATGTTTTAACATAGTGCTTAATACCTTGAATAGTCCTCGCACTTTCGGATGCTTAATAATGGTAACTAGCGGGAAATCTTGGGTAGTACTACTGGGTGTGGCGAGCCCCACCTGTGCGACTCGAGGTCAAATGAGTGCAATATTATCCTGAACACAAACATCATCACAACCTGGTAAGTCGGGATGGGAGGCAACAAACAAAACACAGTTAGCTTCGATCGCGAAATCACTATTGTTATAACTGTGAATATAGACTAGCTATCTTATTCAATACACTTCTTATGTTATACAACTGTTATATTTATGTTAAACGCAAACTCTTGAACTCAGCAACCATTGTGTTGACGTTTTTAGTATGCTATTCTCAGGTCATTAACTCAGCTTGCCAATAGGAGCACAACACGGGTACATCATGTATCCTAATGCTTAATTTCATAAACAAATTGTTTATCTTTTATATATGGGTTTTAATCATTGGGATGGTGCGTGTTTCCCATATTATGCATTCATTTAGTTTGGTTTGTCTTGTTTTGCAAAACGCTTCCGCATGGTTTTTAAACTTTTGAATTTTGGTTGGTTTTGTTTTGAATGTGGCATATAGTGTCGTTCTGAGTAACTAGCGACTATGATCCTAGTTTGGTCACACGCCTCGGGGTAAAACTCCGCGCGTGTATTTTGAGGGCGTGACTGATTCGTATCAGAGCCATTGGTTATAGGGAACTAGGTAGCATACACACTAGTCTATAACCGCACACGTTACTTAGTTACTCTTGACTTACCAATTTACTATATACTCATTGGCATATACATCACATGCAATGCAGCATGGCATCATCATCCTAGGTTTTGGGAAAAAGGCGTGCTGGTTCTGAACCCCCTCCATCTATACCTCACCGAGTGTATGACTTGCCACGACATCCTTATCCCCGTGGGGAGATAGATTGGGATCAACTGTTTGTGCCACCTGAACGTGATCCTCCACAAGATTGGAGTTATTACCCGACTTGTATAGACCGCATGATTCGTAGAGAGCGTGTTCCGAAGCCGGCCACTGTTAGACCTAGGACTTGGTCAGCCACTACTCCTGCAGCACCCACTCTCCCATCTTTAGATGTACCCATTGAGCAGGTCGTGGCGACATTGACCGCGACAATTGAGACCGAGCGTCGACGAGTTGGAGTACTCACTGATGAAAACTCCATACTAAAGGATGATATACGTCAATTATGGCTAAAGATGGCCATAATTGAGGAGCGGTTGTCGATGTTTATCAAAGGAAATTTCAAGATGGCCGGTAGAGTAATGGATCTTATCGAGCGTATGGGCGAGCAAGATCTCCACAATGTGATGCTGACACGTTGAATACAGGGTCGCCTGGATGCACATACAAGGCATTCATGGACTATAAGCCGCATACCTACAGCGGAGCCGAGGGAGCTGTAGGGCTTGTATGATGGTTTGAGAAGACTGAGTCAGTCTTTGGCAAATGTAAATGCCCAGTGGCGGACCAGGTGAAATACACCACAGGAACCCTGGAAGTTGTAGCACTCATGTGGTGGAATGCTCAAGTACAAATGCTTGGCCAGGCAATAGCAAATGCACTGCCGTGGAAGGAATTCAAAACAATGATGACAGAGAAATACTGCCCCCGTGACAAGGTTCAAAAGCTGGAAGCTGAGTTTTGGCAATTGAAGATGAAAGGGTTTAACATTGAGGCTTATACTACTAGGTCTCATGAGCTAGCTACACTTTCCCCTGGTATGGTTAACCCGCCGAGCTGACATATTGAGCTCTATTTACGTGGCTTAGTCTCGGAGATTCAGAGTATGGTGACTGCTACAAATCTTCCTAATATACAGTGGGTTATTCGACTGGCTTACAAGCTCACTGATCAAGCTGTGGAGCAAGGAAAGTTACCCAAGCGGGGCGCTGTGGCAAGCGTGCCCGACAACAAACGCAAATGGGAGAACAACGCCAACAAAGGATCGTCATATGGTAAACAAACTCAGAAAACCAACCTCAACAGCAACATCAGCAGAGGCGGTTTGACAACAATCGCAACTTCCACCAATCATCATCATCATCTCAAGGACCAAGTGGATATGTGGGGAAAAACCCAAAGTGCAACCGATGCAACTACCACCATTTTGGCAGGTGTGATAGCTTCCCATGCCAGTGTTGTGGGAAGGTTGGACATATGGCAAAGGATTGTCTTGGAGGACTGATAAAGAAGCTTCAACAACCTCATCAGCCTTAGCAGCCTCATGACACATTAAAGGGTTGCTTTGAGTGTGGAAAGGAAGGGCATTTCAAGAAAACCTGTCCTCAACGGAAAAGAAATGGGAATTACAACATAAATGGTGGCAATAACAACAGTGGTGGAGCGAAAGGGAGAGCCTTTGTCATGGGTTCAGGTGAGGCTCTAAATGATCCTACTACCGTTACTGGTAAATTTCCGGTTAATGGTCGTTTTGCTTCTGTACTGTTGACACCGGAGCCGATAGGAGTTTTATCTCTACTAAGTTTTGATTTCTCTTAAGTGATATGCCCTCTGTCTTGGATTCTAAGTACGTTGTAGAGTTGGCTGATGGTAAGAAAATCTCTCTTACGCATATCCTTAAGAATTGCAAGATAGAACTTGCTCGTCATACCTTCGACATTGACCTTATGCCTGTTACTCTTGGAAGTTTTGATGTGGTCGTAGGCCTGGACTGGCTATCCGAGAAACAAGCAGAAGTGATCTGTCATGAGAAGGTCATTCATATTCCCATGGTAGATGAGGAAACCCTTTTGGTTAAGGGCGAGAAAAATGGTGCTATGATAGGCATCATATCATTCATGAAGGCTCAGAAGTGGTTATGCAAGGGCCACTTAGCCATCTTAGCTCTCGTCTCTAACCAGCACAGGAGGAAAAGAAAGTAGAGGATATTCTGGTGGTTGGGATTTGCTAGAGGTGTTTCCAGAGGATCTTCCTGGACTAACACCTCACCGTCAAGTTGAATTTCAGATCGATTTGGCTCCCAGAGCTGCTCCCATTGCGAGAACACCGTACCGGTTAGCACCAAACGAACTGCAAGAACTATCAACACAACTTCAGGACCTGTTGGATAAAGGGTTTATTCGACCGAGTTCATCGCCATGGGGAGTGCCTGTTCTCTTTGTGAAGAAGAAAGATAGCACATTCCGAAAGTGCATCGACTACAAGGAGTTGAACAAAGTCACAGTCAAGAACCGATACCCGTTACCTTGTATCAACGACTTGTTTGATCAGCTTCAAGGATCAAGCTATTATTCAAAGATTGATTTGATATCCAGTTATCATCAACTAAGAGTTCGAGAAGAAGATATCTCCAAAAACACGTTCTGTACTCGTTATGGTCACTATGAGTTCTTGGTCATGCCTTTCGGGTTGACTAATGCACTAGCAGTGTTCATGGATCTCATGAATCGTGTGTGTAAACCCTATGTTGATTAGTTTTTATTGTGTTTTTTGATGATATATTGATTTATTCTAGGACCAAGGAGGAACACGAGGAGCACCTACGTCTAGTTCTGGAATTACATAGAAAGGAACAGTTGTACGCAAAATTTTCTAAGTGTGAATTCTGGATTCATGAGGTGCAATTCTTCGGTCACATTTTTAACAAGATGGGAATACATGTGGATCCTACAAAGATTGAGGTGATAAGGAACTGGTCGGTACCCAAGACGCCTAGTGAGATAAGGCAACTTCTTGGTCTGGTAGGATACTATTGACGTTTCATTGAGGGATTCTCAAAGATTGCTCAACCTGTCATATCTTTGTCCCATAAAGGAACAACTTATAAATGGGGTGAGAGTCAAGAAGCTGCTTTTCAGTTGCTGAAGCAGAAACTCTGTAGCGCACCGATACTAGCATTACCCGAAGGAAGTGATGATTTTGTAGTTTATTGTGATGCTTATATCCAAGGACTGGGTTGTGTCCTGATGCGCGTGACAAGGTGATATCTTATGCCTCGCGACAAC
This sequence comes from Flaveria trinervia, assembly GCA_025506515.1. NCBI lineage: Eukaryota > Viridiplantae > Streptophyta > Magnoliopsida > Asterales > Asteraceae > Flaveria > Flaveria trinervia. The sequence goes on from CM046445.1 coordinate 15,370,262, forward strand.
TAAAGGTACATGAAAAGAACTACACTACTCAAGACTTGGAGTTAGGAGCAGTGGTCTTTGCCTTGAAGATTTGGAGACATTACTTGTATGGTACCAAATGCACAATTTACACTAATCACAAGAGTCTTCAGCACGTCTTTGAGCAGAAAGAGCTTAACATGAGGCAACGAAGCTGGGTGGAATTGTTGAACGATTATGACTGCGCCATTAAATACCACCTGGGAAAGGCGAATGTAGTCGCCGATGCCTTGAGTAGAAAGGAAACCTCTAAACCCCGACGAATGCGTGCCCTATAATTGACGATTAGCACTCACTTGCCCGAGCAAATTAAGGGAGCCCAGACGGAAGCCTTGAAAGGTGAGAACGTTAAATCCGAATCTCTACGAGTGATGGATAAACAGTTGGAAGTCAAATCCAATGGAATTCAGTATTTCATGGATACACTATGGGTGCCTTTGTATGGAAATCTAAGAGACTTGGTTATGAGTGAAGCACACAAGTCTAAATATTCCATACACCCTGGATCTGACAAAATGTATCATGATTTGAAGGCGCACTATTGGTGGCCTAATATGAAGGCTGACGTAGCTACATACGTGAGCAAATGTCTTACATGTTCTAAGGTTAAAGTCGAATATCAGAAACCATCTGGGTTATTGCAACAACCGGAGACCCCCTTATGGAAGTGAGAGCAGATTTCCATGGATTTTATCACTAAGTTTCCCAGAACTCCTAGTGGTTGTGAGACTATATGGGAAATCGTGGACCGAGTCACTAAGTCAACCCATTTCTTGGCGATCAAGGAAACTGACAAGATGGACAAGTTAACTCGAATTTATTTGAAAGAGGTAGTTTCGAGACATGGTGTGCCGATCTCGATTATTTCTGATCGGGATGCTCGTTTTACGTCTCATTTCTGGCAATCATTGTAGAAATCATTGGGTACACGTCTAGATATAAGCACTGCCTATCATCCGCAGACCAATGGACAAAGTGAACGTACTATTCAAACTTTGGAAGATATGTTACAAGATTGTGTGATCGATTTCGGGAATAATTGGGAACTTCACTTACCATTGGTTGAGTTTTCATATAACAATAGTTATCATACGAGCATCAGGCATCACCATTTGAGGCATTATATGGGCGAAAGTGTAGATCGCTGGTTTGTTCAGCAGAAGTTGGTGTTACGCAGACAAACGACGGAAACCCTTGGAGTTTCAAATCGGTGACAAAGTGTTGCTAAAAGTCTCACCGTGGAAAGGTGTGATTCGGTTTGGCAAAATAGGCAAGCTTAATCCAAGATACGTCGGACCATTTGAGATTCTGGAAAGAATAGGTCTAGTGGCGTATCGATGGAGTTACCGGATTCATTGACTGGCATTCATAATGTATTTCACATCTCGAATATAAAGAAGTGTCTATCTGACGAGACACTAGTTGTACCACTCAAGGGAGTACAAGTAGATGATCAACTACGCTTTGTTGAGGAACCAGTTGAAGTGATGGATTGTGTGGTCAAGACTTTTAAACAATGTAACATACCTATAGTCAAAGTTCGTTGGAACTCAAAATGTGGACCGGAATTCACGTGGGAACGCGAGGATTAGATGAAGCTTAAGTATCCTCATCTGTTCGAAACGATAACAACGGTCGGGGAACGTACTCATTAAAATTCTGGATGAAATTTATTTCAACATGGGGATGATGTGAGAACTCACTCGATTTCGTTATTCCAATGCAGTAAACCAGGGATGTAGCACAACCATGTAACACAATTTTCAGGATGAAAATTTTTTAGACATGGGGATAATGTGACATCCGGTAATTTTTCCGTTACCAAACTCCGTTAGTTCCGTTAAGTCTTGCATACACGTGTCGTGAGCACATACTAGTTGTCGTTGAACATTGGTGACTTAATAATAATAATCTATGATAAACAAAATAATCTAATTAATAATGTTGATTATTAGTTGTGATTATGTGGTTCATGAATTTATAGAATTTTAAATGTTTATTTTATAAATTCTACGCGATAACGTGACAACTGTTATATATATATATATATATATATATAATATATATATATATTATATATATATATATATATATATATATATATATATATATATATATTATATATATATATACATATATATATATATATTATATATATATATAATATATATATATATATATATATATATATATTCTGTGTTATGTGACTGGTTGTAAATGTTTAGGATTATTATTATTGGTCAATATACTTGCGTTTAGTAGTCAAAAACTATTTAAAAAGTATTAAAAAGATTGGTTTTTATAAAATATAATTAAAGGGGTTTACTTTGTAATTGTTCTAAACTTAAAACTTACCTAAAATACAACCCTAATCCCCCAAACCCCAATTCCAGCTGCAAGTCTTCCAAGCACCTGCATCCATTGCGAAATTGATCCAAGAACACATACACAAGTCGAATTCCAAGTGGTTTCAAGTAGTACAAGTTTTTTACAAGTGATACTCATCATCAAAGCACGTCTAAAGGTTAGTTTTGATTGGTTGTTCATAGTTTTTGATGAAGATGAACCATAATCCATGAAATTTTGATGAAAATCTGAAATTGATAATTGTTAGATGATTACATGATGTTAGTTAGGTTGTATGAATGTTGAATGATGTTGATTATGCAAGAAATCTAGGGTTTGATCATCTAGTTCATGCATTGCCATAAGAGGAAACTTTTTGTTCTTGGAATTCATGATTTGATGATGCTAAGATGTTAGATGTAATGCTTAGATGTTAGTTTAATTGGATTGTACAAGAAAATCCATGAAATTGTGATATTGATCATGACTTACTAAAGGTAGAAACTTTTGTGTATGATGTTTGGGAATTTGGATTTTTTTGGAGATGATTAACATGTTAGAATGAATGTTATAAACTTGATTAGGTAGAATATTGATGAAATTATCATTGGATTGGATGCTAGAACACTTTTGGGTGTTCCTTTCCTAAAAGGGAAACTTTATTTTGTAGAACTTTGGACGTGATGATTTTGGGCATGCTTATGATGTTAGGATCATGTTAGAATGCTTATGTTGTGATAGAATGTGTAATTGAGTTGTTATGGATGTTTGGTTGATCATATATGAAGTATAGACTTTGATGATAATACATGATGATGAATTATGGTTAGTGATTAGGCGATCATGTTTGGGATTGAAACTGATGGTCAATGTGTATGTTGGCTGGAATGAACTAAATGAATGAATGTGATCATGATTTTCATACACGCGTGCGAATCTGAGGCCCCTACTTATTAGTATTGGCAGGTTTAGGATGTGAAGCTGTTGGACCAAAAGAACCAATGAGCCAAGATCAGAAAACCTCTAAGTCCCACATGGTATCACAACAACTGCTGAAAGCTTCATCAGTAGTTTGACAAGTGCTGAAGACTTCAACAGCTGAAGAACTAAAGTGCTGAAGTACAACAGCTGAAGAACACAAGTACTGAAGCTGAACAGCTAAAGAACACAAGTGCTGAAGCTGAAGTTCAAAGTACTGAAGTACAACAGCTGAAGAGTTTACAAGTGCTGAAGATCAAAAACTGATGTACAAAGTCTGAAGACAAAGACTGAAGACATGAGCTGATGATATCTACTGAAGTCATCAGCTGATGAAACATCTGAAGTTCAAGTCTGAAGATCAAGTACTGAAGTTTTAGTAGTTTGTCACAACAGCTGAAGAATACTTCTTCAGTAGTTGTGATATCAGTAGTTTTATATTTTTACTTTCAGTAGTTTTGTAAAACGACTAAAGAGCTCGTTCTTCAGTCGTTGTAGTTTCAGTAGTTTTATGTTTTTCAGTAGTTATAACAACTGATAACACTTAGCATTTTTGTAAGGAGATGTCAGCTGTTTTGACATCTTCAGTAGTTGTGTTTCAGTTGTAATAAATCTGTTTGATGTCACTATCAAGTGACATCAGCAGAGGTCACATCTCTTATATAAGAGGTGTCGACCTAATTGTAAGTGTGACATTCTGTTACCACGAAAGCGAATATTGAATGAAATATATTTGCAAAAATTCTCTCTCTATAACCGTCTTTGTTCTTCATTGAATATTGTTTCGTTCTTGTGAATCGGCTAATTCATTGTTCGATTTCCGCTGCTATACTCTCTAATCAATCAAACATAGATCACTGATCCTAACAAGTGGTATCAGAGCATGGTTAATCATTGATCGATCTAACAATTGATCATTGAAACTGCTAATTGATATCTGTGTTTGATTGAATTAGCGTATTCGCAAGAACTGGTTATAGATTATTGAATTTATGTCGCTTTCGTTCATTTATTTTGAGATCTTCTGGTTCAATTGGTTGTTGTGTTTTGTTCTAAATTTGGTTTAGCTTAATCGAATTTGATTGAATCTGAGATGACGACTCCTTCTAATGATCCTCACAATACCGGTTCCTCAACCAAGCCTCCGATGCTGGTTAGGACTGAGTATAACATATGGCAACGAAGAATGCTTCATCACCTGTCTGTTAACAGTTCAGGTTGTTGGACATCTGTGGTACATGGACCACATAAGCCTATGGTGAACAATCCGGAAACCAATCAAATGGTTCCGAAGAAGAAGGAACAATACTCTGATGAAGATCGGAAACTATTTTAGATTGATGCTAAAGCCCATGGAATTCTGGCCATGGCACTGCCTAATGAAATCTATTCTGGGCTTATGCATCATGAAACTGCTCATGATCTCTGGAATTCCCTGAAGGAAGAATTCGGTGGCACAGATGAGGTCTTAGCAAACAATAGAGAAATCCTTGCCCAACAATATGAGACATTCTCTCATAGAAAGGGTGAGACACTGACTCAATAGTTTGAGCGTTTTTCCTGCTTGATATCTGAGCTGAAAATGGTGAAACAGGAATACACCAATAGCCAGATGAACAACAGATTCCTCAGATCACTGCCTGAGAGATGGGACACATACACTATTGTCCTACGCTCCAGTGCAAATCTGGATGGACTATCTCTCACCCAACTTCATGGGAAACTGCTTACATTTGAAAGAGAGATAGAGCAGAAGAGGAAATTGTCCTCATCAGGAAAGCTCACTGATGACTTTGTACCAGGGAATACTGCCTTGGTTGGTCATGAGTCAGAATATGCTGCATCTGAAAGCAATTATGATGAGCATATAGATTTCTCTTCAAATAGTTCTGATCATGCATTTGTTGGTATCGAGAGTCATTCTGGCAGTAATAGTGACAATTTATGCTTCATTATGGATGATCTGAAAGGAATAGCTGATGATGATCTAGAAGAGATGGATATTCTGAGCCAAATGGCATTGATTAATATCAGATCTCAAAAGTTCTATAAGAGAACTGGCAGGAAATTTCCTGGACTCTCTGGCAAAACCAAAGTTGGTTTTGACAAGAGTAAGTTGAGGTGTCAAAAATGCCAAAGGCTAGGACACTTTGCAAGAGAGTGTAGATCAACTGGATCTAACTCTTCTGCACCCTTTTTGACTTTTCCTAGTACTAGTCCACAAAACAGAGGGCAACATCCTGCTGGTTCTGGTCATTATTCACATCCTAGATCTCCTGCATACTTTGTTCCCCAGGGTCAAATGTCATATCCTTATCCCTGCTATTACGTGCCTCAACCAAATCCTGTTCAAGCTCCAACTGCACAACAACCAAAAGCATTGCCTAAACCACAGCCTTCCCAATCTCATCAACAAACTCAACCTCAACAACACAGCTTCTTCACACCAGGAGTTATTGACTGGAGCAGTTTACCAGATGACTTGTCTGGTCATGAACAACTCTTCTCAGGTGCTGGTCAACATTGTGGTGAAAGTCCCTTTGGAAATCTAGCTCTTATGGCTTTGGATTCTGCTGATACTTCATCCATTAATGCCTCTACATCAAAGGTATCACAGGTATCCTCTGAGGCAAAAGCCAAATTATGTTCTGAACCATGCATAGCAGCATTTGCATCTATTAGAGAAGCAAATGTAGCTTTAATCAACAAGAACATTGAGCTAGAACAAATACTTTCCAAAAGCAAAGCTGAGTTTGAGTCTGTGCTTAATGATAAAAATGATGAGATTTACAAACTGAAATGCCAAATAATTGATGATAAGGCTAGGGAAGAGATACTTCTTGAGAAGTATAAAGATCTCAAAGAAACCCTTGTAGTTACCCAGGTAGAGTGTGATAGATGGGTACAATCATGCAAAGGTTTTGAAATGCTTCTTAGTAAGCAATCTGCTTCCAATGTGAAGTTTGGCATTGGTTACAATCACACTGCTCCACCTACAGATTTTACTCCAAGAGTAGAGGTAGAATCTGATGGTGAGTGTAATAACCAATCCATCTAATCATCTGATCTACTTTCTGATACAGCACAATCAGAAGTAGAAGTCAGCACCAAGCCCTCTCAGAACCTATCAGCTGATGTTGATGGTTCCACTGCTGACACTCACATGTTCCATGAGTTGATCAACTCAGTAGTTAATTCTGAATGTCCTGAAAGGACTAGAGAGCAGGATTTAACACCTGAAGTTCAAACTCCAACTACTGTCAGTACTGAAAAGAAGAAAACTGTCAGTAGAAAGAGTTTGAAGGCTACTAAAGAGGAAGTCAAGAAAGCAAACAATGCTTCCAAAGCACTGAAGAGCAAGTCTCCAGTTGCTTCACCCTCTTTAGTTGATGATCAACCTAAGATGAAGAAAAAACCATGTGAAGTATGTGGTTTGTTCAATCATCTTACAGATGATTGCTGGTACAAAAGAGGTTCCAAACTCAAACAAAAAGAAGAAATTAAAGAGAAAATGGTAAAAATGAAAACTGAGTTTAAGACTACATTTGTATCAGCAACATTAAATCATGTAACCCTTAAGTCCTCAAAGAAATCCAAAAAGGAAGGGGTTAAACAGGTGACAGCTGAGAGTGCTCAAAAGAAGAAGGTGCAACATAGGAACTTATCAAACTCCACTGGCAATGTGTCTGATGAGCTGAAAGCTTTATCACAAAATCAGACACAGCTGGTTATGATGGTTCAACATCTGTTGGATAGAGTTAACCAATTAGATGCTCCTATGTTGAAACCACAGAAAAGGAGATCCAAGCCAAAGGATTCCTCTTCTTCACCATCTTCTTCCTCTCAGGCTGTTGTTTCCAATAAACCTGTTAGTTTACCATCTGTTGATGAGACCAAGCCCAAAACCAAAAAGGTTTGGGTCTCCAATACTAACTGATTGTTTCTATTGCAGGGTTCTCCAACATGCCAAAGTAGCATCTGGTATGTAGACAGTGGGGGATCTATGCACATGACTGAGAACAGTTCTCTTCTTCATGACTACTCTCAAGGAAAGAAGGGCTTTGTTTCTTTTGGCAATGATGCTAGGGGTTACATAATTGGAAATGGCTTGTCTCCAATGGAGAAATCAAGTTTGATGATGTTAATCATGTGGAAAATCTCAAGTACAATCTCTTGAGTGTTGTAAATGTGTGATAGAGGCCATGTTGCTCTTTTCACCAGTCAGAACTGTAGGATTCTGTCATCCAAAGTTCTGCATTTTATTGATAAGGTGTTGGATGATCACACTCTCCTGAGAGCCAACAGGACAGGAAGAGTGTATGCCTTAGACCTTTCCAAGAAAATAGATCTAAGAGGCAATCCTTGCCTATTTTCCAAAGCCTCTTCTCAAGAATCTAAACTGTGGCACAGAAGGCTGGGTCATGTTAATTTCAAAAACATGAATCAGCTTACCCACAATAGTTTAGTCAGAGGCTTACCAATAAAGAGTTCCACTGTGATGAAACCTGCACTGCTTGTTTAAAAGGAAAACAGCACAAAGTCTCATTCCTCCTATTGAAGAGCCTAAGTCCACTGCTTGCTTGCAATATACATACGGATCTATTTGGTCCTGTGAGAGTAATGAGCATGGCAAAGAAGAAATACTGTCTGGTAATTGTGGATGATTACTCCAGATTTGTATGGACTTTCTTTCTACATTCAAAGGATGAGGTTGCACAGAAGATTATTCACTTTGTGTTGTATATTGAGAAGCAGTATTCCCTTCCAGTCAAGTGTATTAGGAGTGACAATGGAACTGAATTCAGAAATCATACACTTGATGACTTCTATTTTTCAAAGGGAATCAAAAGGCAGTTTAGCATCCTAAGGACTCCAGAACAAAATGGAGTAGTGGAAACAAAAGAACAGGACCCTCATTAAAGCTGCAAGGTCCATGCTGGCTGACTCTGGTTTGCCACTGACCTTTTGGGCTGAAGCTGTTAACACAGCTTGCTATGTGCAAATAGAGTTTTAGTAAATCAGAGGTTGATGAAGACTCCATATGAAGTTCTCCATCACTTGGCTCCTCTAATTTCATTTTTCAAAGCATTTGGGTGTCCCTGTTTCATTCTCAACACAAAGGATCAACTCCATAAATTTGATCCTAAGGTGGATGCAGGGTATTTTGTTGGTTATTCATCTACTTGCAAGGCATACAGAGTCTTCAACTGCAGAACAAAGATAGTTGAAGAGACTTTGCATGTGAAGTTTAATGAATCTCCTTTGGACAAGATTCCACAAAACCCTATGGAGTTGTTTGATTTGGACATACTGAAATATGTTTCTTATCAACCTCCAGCTGTTGCACATCCTGTGGATAAATCATCTTCTGCAGCATGTCTTCCACCTGGTGGTATTGATGATGATGATGATAATATCAATACTCACCTATTCAAGTTTAGTGACCAACTGCCTATGTCTGCTAAATTTGATGTTCCTGTAGCTTCAGCAGTTCCATCCACAACAAATGCTGATGAGATCTCTGTTTCCTCTACATCTTTTGAGTTACCATCTAATTCTTGGTTTCAAGAGTCTACATCAACATCTGCTGCTGCTGAAGGTTCTACAAACACTTGCACAGATCTCATTGTTTATCAAGAACTGAAGACTCACCCCATGTCCCAGATTATTGGTGATATCATGCTGGTGTTTCAACAAGAAGCCAATTGTCTAACTTCTGCTTCTATGCTCTCTTCATCAGTCAGCTAGAGCCAAAGAACTACCATGTTGCTTTGAGAGACAATGGATGGGTTGAAGCTATGCAGCTTAGCTACTTCTGTTCAAGAAATAGCAAGTGTGGGAACTGGTTCCTCTTCCCCCAGGTAAGTGTGCAATAGGCACTAAATGGGTGTTTAGGAACAAAACTGATGAAAATGGGCTTATTGTTAAGAACAAGGCTAAACTGGTTGTACAGGGGTTTTCACAAGAAGAAGGTATTGACTATGATGAAACCTTTGCCCCTGTAGCCAGACTAGAGGCAATCAGATTGTTCATAGCCTATGCTGCATTCCACAATCTTAAAGTTTTTCAAATGGATGTCAAAAGTGCATTTTTATATGGTAAAATAAAGGAAGAAGTTATGTGTGTCAACCACCAGGCTTTGAGGATAATAAACATCTGAATGGGTGTATAAACTTGATAAGGCTCTTTATGGGTTGAAACAAGCTCCTAGAGCCTGGTATGAGATACTCTCTACTTTTCTCTTAAGAATAATTTCACTAGAGGCTCCATTGATAAAACTCTGTTTATTAAGAAGGTGGATCAGCATAAGCTACTTGTTCAGATTTATGTTGATGATATTATTTTGCATCCTCTGATCCCCAGTTGTGTGATGATTTTACAACATTAATGAAAAAGAGGTTTGAAATGAGTGCAATGGGAGAATTACAGTTCTTTCTAGGCTTGCAAATCAAACAAAAGGCTGATGGAACCTTTATTCATCAGTCAAAATATACAAAAGATCTTTTGAATAAGTTTGATTTACAAAACTGTAAGCCTGTTCTACTCCCATGTGCAACACCACACAATGGATGCTGATCAGAAAGGTAAAGCTGTTGATGAAACGCTTTACAGATGTATGCTTGGGTCCTTGATGTATTAACAGCTTCTAGACCAGATATTATGTTTGCTACATGTGTTTGTGCTAGATTTCAGGCTGCTCCTAAAGAGTCTCATTTGATTGCAGTCAAGAGAATCTTTAGATATTTGCAAGGTACACAATCTCTGGGTTTATGGTATTCCACTAGACACTCTTGCAAATTAGTTGCTTTTTCAGATAGTGACTATGCAGGGTGCAAGTTAACTAGAAAGTCAACTTCTGGTGGTTGTCAATTGCTAGGCAACTGTTTGATTTCTGGCAGAGTAAGAAACAAACATCTGTTGCTACATCAACTGCTGAGGCCGAGTACATTGCTGCTGCAAGTTGCACCTCTCACGGTACTCGGCTTCAGAACCAGCTTCTGGATTATGGCATTACAGAGACTAAGACTCCATTATTAATGGATAATTCTTCAGCTCTGTGTATTGTCAAAAATCCAGTCCAGCACTCTAGGACCAAACATATAGAGATCAGACATCATTTTGTTCGGGATTGCTTTGAAAAATGTCTGATTGATCCTAAGTTTGTGCCTAGTGCTGATGAGCTTGCAGATATTTCTACTAAGCCTTTGGATAGTTCTACTTTCCAAAACCTTGTGTTACGGCTTGGTATGCTGCAGCTAGAATAAGTGACAACTACTGATGATTTCAGTAATCATTACTCGTGATCATTGGTACCCATGTCATATATAAGTACTGATGAGTTCTTTCACCTTCAGTAGTTTTTATAACTACTGATGGCTAAATGCCTCATAAGTACTGAAGTACTTTATCTGTTCCAAACTACTAATGTAGTTACAACTACTGATGTAGTTACAACTACTGAAATCAGTACAACCAGATAAGTACTGACGTCCTATGAAACACCTAAAAGCAGATGCAAAGTCTGATGAGTAAGTGTTGAGGACAGTATGAAATAGCTGAAAGGCTATGAATTGACGAAAACTACTGAGGAGACCTTTCTCTTCAGTTGTTTCAACAACTGCTGTTTCATTCTAAACAACTGAAGCAAAACCATGTCTTCAGTAGTTTTATAAATACTGATGACTAATACCAAGTCTTCAGCTGTTTACAATAACTGATGACAAAACCACTGTCTTCAGTAGTTTCACAACTACTGATGACAAACACCAAGTCCTCAGTTGTTTCATCATCTGAAGTCAAAACCGTGGCTTTCAGTAGTTTTGTAACTACTGATGCCTAACACCACGACTTCAGCTGTTTCAACGTCTGAAAGGGTAATACCATGTCAACAGTCGTTCAAAACTACTGATGATTAACACCAAATCCTTCAGTCGTTTTCTAACCCGTACCCTATAAATATCCCTGACCTAAACCTTCAAAGCTTCATCTTCTTCAAACCTAACGTTCCTCTCCAAAACTTCTCTCTTCTAAATGGTGTCCATGCAAATCAAACCGCGACACAACTGTGTAGCTTACCTTACTAAATCGCCAGTCTGGCTAAGTTCGATACTGCTATCGATCTTATGGTCCAGTCCAATACAAAACGGCATTTCTTCTCAATCCCATCCTACATGCCGAATCCCTCAAACAATTTTGGATGAACGTCACCATCACCACTGGGGAGAACAACACAACATCTCTCTGGTCGATCGTCAACAACAAAGAAGTGGTCATCACTCCCGAAATACTTCGCCAAACTCTACATTTGGATGATGCCATTCTCCTGCTGATATCCAAGGGCACAAGTGATTTATCCTTTGCCCATCATGGATATCAGGGCAACCTTAGTGCCTCCACTATAATGAAGAAACATTTCCATGACGCTGAACGCCTAATTTTCACATGGTAAATGTGTGTTTGGCTCCTAAGACTTCGTCTTGGGATCAAATGTCTATGAAGTGGCAGCAGGTAATGTATTCTATTCTTGAGCAACAGCCTTTAAACTTTTCAGAAATAATATTTTCAGAGTTCAAGGATATGGCTCAAAAACTAACTGCTAACCGTTGGATTATATCCATGGTTCATAATGGCCATAATTACAAACCAGCTTCAAGCTGAGGGACTTGTTGGCCTGGGAGTCCCTGCTATGGTGTTTTGCCTGAAGTATACTCCCGGCACAACTCTGACCACTCACTCAAAATGGCTGCCAAGCTGCGCAAACCCACGCAGCTGGAACCCACAGCCACCACCTCCAAATTAAAAGTCCCCACCAAACCCACCAAAAAGAAACCCAAAACGGCTACTCAGGGAAATGAGTCCCCTGAGGATGCCCCTGCAACACAAACGCAGGATATATCCACTGGCTATAACCCCCTAGTGGATATAAGGACTCTTCCAGCCATAGCCGCTCAGGATTCCTCTCAACAGGAGCCTGCAGCAACCACACAAGGGGTACCCACACATCTGGAATCTTGCTCACTTGAGGGGATTGCCATTGAAGAGCACCATCATCCCCAGGTGCACACTGCTTCTATCCCTTCCCCCATGCAACCGCCCCCCAAAGCCCTACATTGCTTGTTGCAAAGTGCTGACTCAATGCACCTCACCCCCTCCCCAGATACCAATTACTACTGGGAACACCTCTGCCATTGAGGGGGAGGACCAAAGTGCAATTGAGAACCCCAGCATAGGGGTTTACCACTTCTATCTCCTGGTGTAGATAGGGAGATTAGAATATCTAGTGAGGTTGCCACCTCTTCTGCATCAGCACATGATCAGAATGAGGCTGGTAACATTGCTAAGACCTCATAGAGGCAACAGCTGATGATGGACATAGTCCAGAGGCTGGAAGTCCCCAGTACCAAGACAAAGGGGCACATGCTACAACTGGTCTACACCCAGTGCATGTACATCCTGCTCCAAGCAGGAGGTCAGGTGATTCAGCTTCTGCTGATGATGACCTGGGCTTTTTCTATGATGTTCTTACCCAGAACACAATCCTTGAGGAGGAAGTCAGTAGGCTGCAAAACCTACTTGACCAACTCTCTCAAGGAGAAAGACCATCTGCCTCACAAACCCACAGATGGCACCTTCATTGAAGGTGTTCCAAACACTGAGCCACTCCCCACAACTAAGCCACTGCCTCTGCTTCTGGCACTATTTCTCAGGACAGAACCCTCCTGAACAAATAGTTGCTGTCCTTCAAAATCCCTCCCTCTCATCACACCCATAATCACTGACATTGTGACTAAAGCCATTGATGAGAGGATTTCCTCAACTTTACAACCATTGATTGATGCTGCTGTGCAAAAGACACTTTCTGCGGTACAAACCCCTACCTCCAATGCATCCAAAAAGGGGAGAGTACTACAGTGAAAGAAAAGAAGAGGAAAAGAACAGAGGATGAGAAGGCCCAAGAGCAAGCCCAGGCGTTGGAAAAAGAAAAGCAACAACTGAGACCTAAACGAAAGAAAGAAAAGTGCTGATGATCAACCTACTGCTGAAGAAAAATCCTTGGAAGAGCTGGTAAAAGATGCTGATGATACACACAGCCGATCCATGGATAAATTATTCAGCAACTCTTCAGGCAAGGTTTTGATACAGCCACATTAGATAGTGAAATCAGGAAGTTGGAAGTGGAGGAGATTCAAACCCGATGGGCTGGGTATGATGCACTTGAAAAGGAGAGATTGGAGATCATGATCCGTTTCATTGCCAAATACTTAGGAAGATCTTTGATGGAGATTCGTGCGTGGACCAGAGACAGTATTCTGGCTATAGCCACCAGAATCTGTCTGTCTGAGCAATTCCACAAGGGGATTATCATTGAAGCCCTTGATGAGGCTGGGGCTGGAAAAAGGTTTGAAATGGCAAGACTTACAAAGGCTAAACTCACAACCAAGATGCTGGAACAACTTCCCTTCCACCCACTCAAAACAGCCTACCCCTCAAATCTCCAAACCAATCTCAAAGCACAAATCCAAACAACACAACCTCAACCCACAAAACCAACTCCCTCACCATCTAAACCAACAGCCGATGATGCACCCAAGAAGAAGAAGAGAAGGTGTTGAGGCTAGAAGAAGAAGAAGAAGAGGATGATATGGAAGAAGATAGGATGCCTCTGTCTGCAGTCCTAACATTGGCTAAAGCCAAACCTATGCCCATCACTCCCACCTCATAATGGATGTTGTGAGAGTAAAGATTGAAGAAGAGGAGCAGCAAAAGCTTCATGATGATGAAATGCTGAAAAGCATTGACAAAACTTATGCTGCTTCGTCATCAATTATCAGCATGAAGAAAGAAGCTCTGAGTTGTACACTCTCGCCAACACATTTCAATATCAGAAGGAAAGGGTGAGAGTATGGCGTGATCCGAGGGTGGCTCACAGGATTGTAAAGAAAGACATTCCTTCGAGATACAAGGGTCAAGTCAAGAGGATCGTAGATGAAGAGATCACAGTGGCCCTTGTAGTATCACCCTGGGAGATTGTCGAAGATTTCAAGAAGGCCTACGAGACTAAACAACCACCCCAGAAGATGCTAGAGAACAAGATTATAAAAAGGGGTTAGTCTACAAGAGGCTTGAGAACTTCAAACAAAATGAGCTCAGTCTGTTACTCGAAGGGAATCATCCTGATGAGTTTGCATACAGACAAATTACAACAGTTGAGCTCAAAAATGGCAAACAGGCCAAGTACATCTCAGAGCTGTATGGGCGAGAAGGATTGTTTGATGGTGAAGCCGAGAACCTAACATGGAAGAACAAATCATGTTTCTCAGTGCCTATACCAGAGAATCCTACAGGCTCATACACGGGAAGTAGATCTCATGAATGGGATAACAACTCTGTGTCCAGTTCCCCAAAACAGAGTTCCCATCATATCTTGCCAAACAAATATCAGAGACTTCTTCCCAGGCCGGAGCTTATATGGGTCTCTTCTCTAACTGATCAAGAAGGAAAAAGACCAACCTTTTGCCAACAATAAGTGGGATAATAAATAAATTAGAGGTTTTGGCTGCATTGGTTCAGGGGAGTTTGTTGGACCAAAAGAACCAATGAGCCAAGATCAGAAAACCTCTAAGTCCCACATGGTATCACAACAACTGCTGAAAGCTTCATCAGCACTTTGACAAGTGCTGAAGACTTCAACAGCTGAAGAACTAAAGTGCTAAAGTATAACAGCTGAAGAACACAAGTACTGAAGCTGAACAGCTAAAGAACACAAGTGCTGAAGCTGAAGTTCAAAGTACTGAAGTACAACAGCTGAAGACTTTACAAGTGCTGAAGATCAACAACTGATGTACAAAGTCTGAACACAAAGACTGAAGGCATCAGCTGATGATATCTACTGAAGTCATCAGCTGATGAAACATCTGAAGTTCAAGTCTGAAGATCAAGTACTGAAGTGTCAGTAGTTTGTCACAACAGCTGAAGAGTACTTCTTCTGTAGTTGTGATATCAGTAGTTTTATATTTTTACTTTCAGTAGTTTTGTAAAACGACTGAAGAGCTTGTTCTTCAGTCGTTGTAGTTTCAGTAGTTTTATGTTTTTCAGTAGTTATAACAACTGATAACACTTAGCATTTTTGTAAGGAGATGTCAGCTGTTTTGACATCTTCAGTAGTTGTGTTTCAGTTGTAATGATGTCACTATCAAGTGACATCAGCAGACGTCACATCTCTTATATAAGAGGTGTCGACCTAATTGTAAGTGTGACATTCTGTTACCACGAAAGCGAATATTGAATGAAATATATTTGCAAAATTCTCTCTCTATAACCGTCTTTGTTCTTCATTGAATTGTTTCGTTCTTGTGAATCGGCTAATTCATTGTTCGATTTCCGCTGCTATACTCTCTAATCAATCAAACATAGATCACTGATCCTAACAGAAGCCGTGAGTGGCTTCACATGGCATGTTGTGCATGATTAGTCATCGCGTATGAATTATGTTTGTGATGTATACATATATATATATATATATATACATTATATATATATATATATATATTAAGCATTATGATTGTTGAGATTTGCATAAGTGTATGATGATCTAATGTGCCAAGATGACTTAGGCATAACTAGGTTGATAAGGTGATACGCATGGATAAATTGCATGACACTCTTGTATGTTAAGTGATCATATATGATTAAACTATATTTCAACTAATATGTCACCAACAGGTCAAACGGGTCAACTAGGTTAACCTAGGATTATTGAGGTTCTATGTGTACACGTACTTATGTACTTGTGTGTTCTAGGTAAGCTTTGAAGGGTTGTCTTTGCATCTATCACGAGTCTCTTCATTCACTATCATTACACACCAGGTGAGTTCATGCCCCTCTATTTTTAAACCGTCTTCTGCGGAGGTAGCATACTTGTACTGAAACATTATTTTATTATTATAAGTGTGTATGTTTTAACATAGTGCTTAATACCTTGAAAAATCCTCACACTTTTGGATGGTTAATAATGGTAACTAGCGGGAAATCTTGGGTAGTACTACTGGGTGTGTCGAGCCCCACCTGTGAGACTCGAGGTCAAACTGGTGCAATATTATCCTAAACACAAACATCATCACGACCTGGTAAGTCGTGACGGGAGGCAAGAAACGAAACACAGTTAGCTTCGATCGCGAAAACACTATTGTTATTACTTGTGAATATAGACTAGCTATCTTATTCAATACACTTCTTATGTTATACAACTGTTATGTTAAACGCAAACTCTTGAACTCACCAACCATTGTGTTGACATTTTTAGTATGCTATTCTCAGGTCGTTAACTCAGCTTGCCATAAGGAGCACAACACGGGTCCATCAGGCATCCTAAGGCTTTATTTCATAGACAAATTGTTTAACTTTTATATATGGGTTTTAAACATTGGAATGGCACGTGTTTCCCATATTATCCATTTATTTACTTTGGGTTTGTCTTGTTTTGCAAAACGCATCCGCATGGTTTTTAAACATTTGAATTTTGGTTGCTTTTGTTTTGAATGTGGCATATAGTGTCGTTCTGAGTAACTAGTGACTGTGATCCTGGTTTGTTCACACGCCTCACGGTAAAACTCCGTGCGTGGATTTTGAGGGTGTGACATTTCGAACAAGTGTTTTGGCCTATATCTAGAAGATACTAGATGATTTGAAGTTTGGTACTTAATATGGGTTTTTATGTGTTTATCAAGTTCGAATTATATATTTACAACATTTGATTCGGGTCGTTCGGGAATTGAAACTTGATAATATGGGCTTATATTGTCTTAGCGATGCGGACAATGATCAAATGGTTAATTAATTGAACAATCAAGATTGTTTGGTATTCTTGCTATAAAAATATTGGCTTATTACATCTTACATAGAGGGAGGAATACTTTAGATGATCTAGTTCGTTCTCACATAATATTGTCATTGGATCGAAGAGTTGGGTTCTTCGGGAATCCAAAATGGAAGTTGGATCTGTCTATCATATGTCTAATACATACTATTTGTAAGTAATTAAGATAAAATAGTTTTATCTTAATTAAGATGTGATAGTCTTTATGAACTATATATTAGGAGAAGGTTACAACTACTGGGGAAGACTAGAGTAAAAGATACCGAGGATCATATAGTTCATGAGGATGAGTGACCAAAGTCAAATATCATAACTTGATATCATAATCCGTGGGGTGAAACTCGAAGAATCTAGCCTTTATGGATTTTAATATAAAATGAAAACAAAAAACCCAAATCATTCTAGAAATACAAGGATGCAAGAACTCCAATATGATGGATTTAAATCGTATTACGTGAAAACTTCCAGTTTCGTGTGACAACCTCATGTTGTCGCATGAGAACATCTAGAGAATATAAATAGATGTTTTCCCATGTGTTTCATTTTGTAAAAGTGCTTTAAGGGTGAGAGAGTAGAAAGGTGTGTGATATGGTGCCCAATGGGAGCTCACCTTAGGTGGATCGAGCTCCAATGATGTAAACTCCTTTGGTATTCTAACCGTTTGATTAATAATATTTGATTAAATTCGAAGTTAGTTCATATGACACACACATCAATCTTAATTTGATTATTAAGGGTAACAATATGTTAAATTGATCATGATGAGTACCTTACAATAAATATTACATGTAATATTTGCTTTCAAGGAAGCTAATTTTCTTACTAACTAAAGTAGGACGTGAATCTCTAAATATTATGAAATTGATAAAAACTAAATATCATAAAGAGTATGCCACTTAGTGTTTTAGATTGATGAACCTTCTAAATGGTTATCAAATTGGCAACTTTTCGTTTGCGTGATATGTAACTTAGCTAGTAAGATTGCAAGTACATTATGCCATAATATTATATTTGTTTTGATTATACAAAAAAATTAATCATAAGTTACTAATAAATATTGGAATAAGTGGTGAGTATAATATGTTGATACACAAATTTCTTTTGTTAAGAAGAACACTAAATGTCAAATTGATTGCAAAGCTAATAATAAGGAGAGCAATAGTTCATGTTTGTGTTTGGGATCATGTTATGTTTTTAGTTCAAAGGTAATTCACATCAAGCTTAAATGTTATTATGTTTTCTCAATGTTACAAATGTTTTTGCTTAGAACTAAGAATTTCTCATTTAAGTTTTCTTTTGTCGTGCGATATAGGTGATAATTGCTCAACCATAATGCACAAAGATAGGACCTCACATGAGTTTAAGATACATGATGGGATTGAATAACTATTTATATTTAAGCTATTAGAGCCATTAACGAGAGATTTACAAATGGCTCAATTCATTTATTTTTCTTGAGTTGATATTTACAATATGAGAGCGATTAAAAGAAGTTGGAAAATGAAATAATGTTGAATTGATTATCAACGTCTCATTTTTATCCTTAAAATATATATCGTGAACTAGATGTTCAAGGCTAATTCATATTGAAAGATTTATGAATTGATCACCAAACATAATCATTTACCTTGAAAGGGTTATTAAGTCACATATATCAACCGCTATCTTCGATAAAAACTAAAGTCCTAGAAGGCAACCACGTATTGGTAATAAGTCTAGGACATGTTTAAATCATTGTAAGCTAGTTGATTCCAAGAATAAAAATGCTCAAAATTTGGAGAAAGAAATAAAAAAGGTTATGTCAAGGTAGAAGCAAAAAGGGTCCATTGAAAAGACATTAGATTTGATGGCTCCTAAAGAACCTTGGTACCTAAAAATGAAAAGATTTAAAAATTATAACATGTCTAGAAATATATGAAATCAAAACAAAATCAACGTTGCTAATATCTTTTTATTAAATAGCACTTGAAATGATAAGGATCAAGAAATAAGGTCTAAATATGAATAAAAAATGATTGGTCGAAATAAAAAGATGAGATGTGGTAGAGTTAAAGTTTTCTAATGAAATGGAAAGTTACTGGATTTAATGTCTGCATACCTAAATTATAAAAAAGTGAAGTCTTTTGTGCAAAAGAATTATGTGAGATAATGGAAGAAAGTTAAATCATGTGATAAAGAGATTTACAAAATATTTATAAAATATATAAGTTTACAAATCATGTGAAGCAAGTTCTTGAGAACACTATAATTGTTTATACAAATATTGATTTGGACTTATTATTATGACTATATTTATACATTGATGACTTGTGTATAACCGAAACTCCTTATGAGTTACCTAAGATAGTTAAAATCGTAAGAGGTGATTCATGAAATAGGCGGGATCGGTTTTGATACTCAACACAAGTATTTCACTAACAAACACTCAAGAAGGAGAGTACTTCTAAGAGTTGATTATAATATACTAAGTAACACAAAGAAAACACAAGAGTATAATTTTCAAGATACATGTATGTATTATTTCTCAACTCAAAGTTTACAATACTCTTATAAGCTTACTACAAGGGTTACAATGAGAAACTATATATACTACTATCTACAGTCGGATATACTTTGATACTAGATGGAATCCTCTAACTAAAGCAGATACTACAAAGCTATAGTCTAAGATATCTTAGATAATGTCTTATCTAAGATATGGTATTCATGACATGTCCATGACTTGCCTTTTATCACCAACTAAAGTTGGACACTTATACTAACATATAATGGTGAACAGTGGAATAAAGTATGGTCAACTACATGGCCATTTGGGAAAACGCCATAAAGTATTAGAGGTCTGCACTGGAGTGTGAGAGACCATATATATGTCCACTAGTTCATAGCAGCATCTTCCAAAGGTTAATTGGCTTGGGAAGAACAAGTTCTTTTAAAGCCTTTTATACTTCAAAAGAGGCTGCTTATTCCATGGCTTGGGGGCTTCTACTTGGAAGTCATTGTGTTGAATTCTTTTAAGTCTTGAACTTCGGAAGAGAAGACTTTGTCTTCGGAAGTTGGAGCTTTTACTTCGGAAGTTGATTCTACACTTTGTCTTCAGAAGAACTCCATATCCTTTGGAAGTTCAATACTTAGCTTTGGAAGTCCTTTACAACTTGTACCAAAAATAGTCTAAATGTTTGGTTTTGGTTACACCGGCCTTCTTCTTGATCCAACAAAATCCCCCTAGGCTGATGCTATCAAAACCTCACTTGTTCCTGCTTCTTAAAACTTTCAACACTAGGGAAAGTAGATACTTATCTGTTTGTTTGTTCTTCCTGGAAGTGGTGCTAAAAAGTTTGCACAAATCATTCGTAGACAGGAGATCTAGTCTGTCACTTTGAATGATATATACCCTCTATTGAGTCCCTCTGAAGAGAGTTAGTTGACGAGAGTTATAGTGATACTCCATCTAACTATTGGTTCCAATTCAGGGCCTTCCATCATCTGTAGAAAGGTCAGTGTGTCTTCCAGTGAAGTTGGTGGACACTCTCTTCAAGATCTTGAAGATGGTCAGTCTTATTTGAGGGACATGCAGAGTAGCTGCATAGACAAGCTTACTCTGGTCCAGCTCCTAATCGATTATGTGCTGAACAAACCTAGGATACATAAAGAATGTGTCCTTTTGGAGGTTTCCTAGTAGGTTAGTCAACACAAACCTTGAGTAATCAAAGCAGAGGCTCTTCACCAATCCATGAACTAGGTAGCCTAATTCATATGGGATTTCATCCCATCCCCTAGACTTGTTTGACAAACAATAAAGAACAATGTGAAATAGGCACTTCCAATTGTAGAAAAATTTAACTTATAAATTGTAGACCTATTCATATCTCCACCGTATCACATTGAAGATAGGTGTCATCAAGGTCTGATTTGGGGAAATCAGTAGGAGCGCCTTCATCATGGAGCTCTAGATGCTCCTGGATGACCTGTTCAGTAATGACCAAATCCTGGCCAGAAATGCTCGTCCAAATAACCCTAACTCCATTTAGGAGTACTATCTGACCGTTATTCCAGAAATCTTCCATATGGTTCAAGTAAACAGTATGGTTTACAGTCAGGGTAGTGAAGTAGGAAGATTAGGTAAGGAAGGAGATGATATCTGAGAAGTCAACATCCTCGGAAGAGTTAAGGAATACGACTTGGTGGTGCCAAGGGTTGAGTGCCATTGTGAGAAAGGTGATGATGAAACAAGTTTGAGCAGGATGAATTTGGGGTGAAGGAGGCTTTGAACAGTAAATATTGATAAAAAGATTAAGGTGACGAGTCAGGATTATTTAAATGGGTGAAATGGAGGTGTTGGGTGGATAAGGTGAAAAGATGGTTTGGGGTTATATGTGACAGTGGCGGCAAGGTAAAAACCATTCAAAAGTTTCCGACATCATTAATAAAATCTTTGCATTTTACTCTGTGGGGCCCAAAGTTTTTGAGTTACAGAGAGAAGTCTTCTTCCAAAGGTAAAAGTATTTACGAAGGACTTTCTTTTCCGAAGCCTACACTTATTTCTGAAGGTAAATGAATTTACTTCTGAGAATAAAAGTATCTTCCGAATGAAGAAGTTTTTTAAGCTTCAGAAGGAGTGAGGATATGCTTTCGAGACTAAAACCTCTTCGAAAGATAAAACTTGAGTTGAGAAAATTGCCTTCGGAAGATAATGAAGAGTTCTTCCAAGGATAATTTTCTCTTCAGAAATACTCACACTAAATCAATTAGGAAGAATAACCTTTTGTAACAGGGCTTAGATTGTATTTGACAAAAGACAAGACACATTTTGAAAAGGTTTTCAAATGATATTTATTAGTCAATATTTATCATCCCAATAGCCGTAATAAGATACTTGAATCTTTGTTCATCGAAGGATTTGGTGAACAAATCAGCATATTGTTCATTTGAGTCAACTTTGACTAATTTAATTAGGTTTTTCTCATGAATATCGCTAATGAAATGGTATCTTATATCAATGTGCTCTGGTCTTGGAGTGCTTCACAGGATTTTCAGTGATGGAGATAGCACTGTTATTGTCAATGTGGATAGGGGTGCTCATGAAGTTGGATCCATAGTCTAGCATCTGGTTTTGAATCCATAGCAGCTGAGCATAGCAACTTGCAACATCAATGTATTCAGCTTTAGCAGTAGATGTAGAGACACAGGATTGCTTCTTGCATTGTCATGAGATGATCCTTCCACCATGAAATTCACATCCTCCTGATGTGGATTTCTTGTTAATGGTGCAGCCACCATAGTCGCTATCTGAGTAGCCATAGAGATTGAAGTTGGAGTTTCTAGGATACCAGAGACCAAGCTTTGGTGCTCCTTTAAGGTATCAAAGAATTCTTTGGCAGCAACTAGATGAAACACTTTTGGAGTAGCCTGGTATCTTGTACAGATGCATGTAGCAAACATGATATCAGGTCTACTTGCTGTGAGATAGATCAAAGAAATGATGATTGCCCTATACTGATTTTGGTAAGTATCCTCTCCCTTAGAGTCAGGACAAAGGTCATGGTTTCTTGGTATGGGTGTCTTGGCTGACTTATAATCCTTCATATCAAATCTTTCTAAGATATCAAAGACATACATAGATTGATTGATAAAGAACCCTTCATTCATTTTCTTCACCTGAATTCCAAGGAAAAATTCCATTTTTCCCATGGAACTCATCGCAAACTTCTTCTTCATAATGCTCTCAAAGTCTTTACACATTTGATCATTTGAAGAACCAAATATGATATCATCAACATAGACTTGAATGAGCAATATGTCTTTCTCAGACTTCTTAATAAAAAGAGTCTTATCAATGGTTCCTCTAGTGTAACCGTTCTTCAGGAGAAACTTAGACAGAGTCTCATACCATAACCTCGATGCTTGGTGCATCCCATAAAGAGCTTTATTCAATTTGCACACATAGTTGTGGTGTTGTGGGTCTTCAAATCCTGGAGGTTGGCACACATAGACCTCCCTATCTATATTTCCATATAGAAAGGCACACTTTACATCAAGTTGATAGACAATAAAGTTCTTGGATGCAACATAAGAAAGGAAGATTCTAACTATCTCAAGTCTTGCAAAGATGCAAAGACATCAGTATAATCAATTCCTTCCTCTTGGGTGTATCCTTGAACAACAAGTCTAGCTTTATTCTTGATGATCAAGCCTCTATCATCTCTTGTTCTTGAAAACCCATTTGGTGCCTATAGGTACTTAACAAGATGGTAGCGGGCAAAGGTTCTAAACCTTTTATCTCTTGAATTCAAGCAATTCTTCTTGCATTGACTCAGCCCACATACTATCTTTTAAGGCTTCTTCAACTTTCTTGGGTTCCATCTGACACAAGTAGCATGAGTACAAGCAAACATTCCATAATGAGTTTGTCCCCTTGTTCTCACGCCTTTAGAGACTTCTCTTACAATGTTCTCAGCTGGATGAGTGTTGTGAATCATTATTCTGGGAATCACTTCCAGTTGCAAAGATAGATCCAAGTTGGACATATTTTGCTCAGGAACTTGAACACTTGGTCCAACTGCTATTTCAATGTCATTCAATGAGGACTGATTGAATGAAAGAGAAACATCATCAGCATCAGTTGACTGGGATGTAGTATTCACAGTTTCCTATTCCTTTAGAATACTACTTCCATCAGCTTGGTGTTGTATGTTATCAACTAATGAGTTATTAGGCTCACTTTGCTAGTAACTTGTTGAAGCTCCATTGGTTCCTGAAATGGTCATGCTATCAGATCTACCAATGGTAGGAGCTTGGGGTTCAAAGACTCTTGGAGAACTTGGAAGAGGTCTAGGTAACTCAAATAGTTGGTCTTCATCAGAATCACTTTGAGAACCTATTCCAGCTAAAACATTCTCACAAGATGGTTTAAAATAGTTTGGAAACAATTCTAAATAAAAAATATGATCAGGGCCATTCCCCTTAACATAAGGAGTGTGCTCATTAACAACAATGTTGGATGATTCCTCAAATTGTTGATTTTTGATGTTATACACTCTATAAGCAATATAGGTGGAGGATTATCCAACAAAGATAGCATCATCTGACTTCTCAGCAAATTTTGCCAAGTTGTCCTTTGTGTTAAGTATGGTACACCTGCTGCCAAAGGACTTTAGAAAGCCAATAAATGATGGCCTCTTGTTCGATAGCTCATAAGGGGTTTTTCCATATGGCTTGACAATGAGGACCTTGTTCTACACATAGCATGCAGTGCTGACGGCCTCTGCCCAGAATGTTAGAGGCAGCTTTGAATAAGCTAACATGGTCCTTGCAGTCTCAATCAGTGTCATGTTCCTCCTTTCAACAACACCATTTTGTTAAGGAGTTCTTAGAGAACTTAATTGTCTGCTAATCCCGTTTGAGTTACAAAATGAGTCATGAACTTAATTCTTAAACTCAGCCCCTTGATAACTCCTAATTATCTTTACCTTGTGATTAATTTGATTTTCTAATTTAAGAATAAAAGATTTTAACGTGTTAACAGTTTCATCATTAATTCTTAAAAGAATATCCATGTAATCTTGTAAAATCATCAACTATCACAAGGCAATATGATTTCCTTTCAATGCTCATTATACTTGTGGGACTAAATAGATCCATGTGCAATAAGTGTAATGGAGTGGTGATGGAGTTAACCTCTTTGGATTAGTGAGAGATTCTATGTTGCTTTCCTTTCAGGCAAGCTACATAATTGTCTCTATAGAAAAATTCCTTTTGGGCACACCATGTACTAAGTTATTTTTAACCAATTTATTCATGGTTTTAAAATTTACATGGCACATACGTTTATGCCATAATGCAGACTCATCACCACCAGCTTTGGAAAGAAAACATGATACTTCATCAAATGGGGAAGCAATGTTATATCCAGCTTGTACATATCCCCTTTCCTCGGAGATCTAAGAAACACCAAATCCTAAGGAATTTTCATCCCAGGTTTTAGGATGATGCACTCATGTTCTATATTTGATGCTTTTGATCACAGAATTGAGTAACACTTAGGAGATTGTGTTCAAGTTGCTTGACAAAGTTCACTTTGCCGACTCTTAACAAGCCATTGGATACATTTCCTTTGCCTGAAAAGTATCCTCTGGTCTTACCTCCAAGTTGAACAGGACCTTCATCAAAATGTTGAAATTGTTGATGTAGAGATATGTTCCTGATCATGTGCGTGGAGCATCCACTGTCCACTATCCAGACATTATTGGTCTTGTCTTTTGAATCTCCTTGCATATAAGGTGAAAAGTTAGTTTTGATTGGAAACCCAAGCCTGGCTGCTCTTCAGTTTTTCCATTATGATGACATAATTGAACCAAAATGAATGGTAGAGGGTTCAATTGATGTCTTTGAAGAGGAAGGTATGGTTGCAACATCTTGTCTGATCTTCCATTCCAACCCATGGTTGGTTAGTTTAGAACAGCTTGTTGAAGCTTAAGCAGCATGACTTTCTTCCGAAGCTTCTTTGTTTTCGGAAGAAGAATTCACTACCTTCTCTTCCGAAGTAGCCTTCTTTTTGGAAGGTTTTGAGGAAGCTCTTTTGTTCTTTTGAGCTTTCCTTGGCTTAACTTCTGAAGCCATTTTCTCTTCGGAAGAATGAGTTTCTTCCGAAAGCAACTTAGCTTCAAAAACCAGCTTTCCTTTTCTCATCACTTGAACCATGTGATAAGGTCCAATATGAATCCTTCCTTGGCTACTTCCTTTTTAACATTATTTGCATATGTGTGCTTGCTGGATTGTGATAACAATCTTTAGCCAAGTGGTTTTGCACACCATTTTTTCTAACACCATTTGCATCCTTGGCTACTTCCTTTTTAACACCATTTGCATAAAGACGATACTATTTTTTCTAACTCATCAATTTTATGTTGATAGTCAGATTCAGGCTTCTTAAAATCAGCTTTTATGATTTTTAAGGACTCAATATCAAATTTAATTTCCATGTTATAGTCCTGGTACATTTAAACCTTAGCAACACATGCTAGAGTACATAGATGATCATATACCTTAGAGTTGTTTGTTCCAGCCATGAGTGCCTGATCATGGGTGACATCTTGGAACATAAAGCTCCAATCAACTTCTTGTGCCACGGTAGTAGTTTCAGTTGATTTTTTTAGCAACTTTTGGTGTTGAAGGATGTGAGGAGGCATGAGCAGATCCCAGGTTTGATTTGGGAGCTTTTCCTTCCCTGTAAAATGGCCCAACTGGTTACAATTGTAACATTTGGCCATTACTTTGTCAAACCCGAACTTGTTGCTTGTTAGGTTATAAGGGTAATACCTTCTAGTTTTTTTGATGAACTTCTTTGCCTTGTAGGTTAATAGTGCCATTTGTTGGACTATGTCCATGTATTCCACCTCATATGGGCTAAAACACTCCAGATCTTCAAAACAAAACTGAAATTCATTAGAGTTTCCACTCCCTGAGACAAAAGCACAACTATCCTGAGAAGGACTGGGTTGAGCCTATTGAGACATTGGGGTCTCCGGGAATGTGATGTAATGCCTAGAAGAGTTGGGTGCTGGGAGTAAGATAGGTACTACTAAGGTTAAGGGGGTCATAAGCCTTCAACAACCATGAGGGCGTTCCTATTGGAAAGGCTTGAAGGTCTGCTTCCTTGACGACCACTCTTGTTTTCCATCTCTAAACGGTATCCATCTAGAATACCATATAGCTCAGTCATTGTGAGCATGTTCAGGTTCTCTGTTCTCTTGATGGAAACACAGTAGAACATCCACTCATTGGGAAGTGCACTCATGAATTTCCTTAAGAGATGTCTTAATTCAGGAGCTATTCGTATAGACTGAAGGGAAGAGATAAGATCCATGTACCTCAAGTATTGCTAATGTAAGGTCTCTCTAGAAATATGAGTAAAGTTCTCAAATTGTTGGTTCAGGGAATCTTTCTTTGAATCATTGGAGTTGGAGTACATGAGGGTTAAGGCATCAAACAATCCTTTAGATGTCTTGCAATTCTCAAATCCTACCATAATAGAGTTTTGGAATTGTTTTCATCAAAACAATCATTGCCTTTTCATCAATGTCTATCTGCTTATGGTCTTCTTCAGAGTAGTCCTCCATTGCCTTTTCTATCATGGCACCACCACCAATAGGTGAAGCCACCTTTGGCTTGTAGGGACCGTGGGCAATGGACTTCCACATACAACGATCTTGATATCTGATGAACCCATCTATATGTTTGCTCCATTGTCTAAAGTTCTCAAGGGTAATGATGAGTGCTTTAGTCATCATCCCCATGTCACATTCAAATTTCTGGTTAGGGCCATCTTTTGAGTGTAGTAAAAGAGTAAGTGAACAAGAGTTGATTAGGATGGTTAGATCACACAATTAAGAGACTAAGAAGCTCTGATACCATTGCAGGATCGGTTTTGATACTCAATACAAGTATTTCACTAACAAACACTCAAGAAGCATAGTTCTTCAAAGAGTTGATTATAATATACTAAGTAACACAAAAAAACACAAGAGAATAATTTTCAAGATACTTGTATATATTATTTCTCAACTCAAAGTTTACAAGACTCTTACAAACTTACTACCAGATTTACAAAGCGAAACTATATATACTACTATCTACAGCCGGATATACTTTGATACCAGCTAGAATACTATAACTAAAGCAGATACTAGAAAACTATAGTTGATGGTATCTTAGATAATGTCTTATCTAAGATATGGTAGTCATGACATTTCCATGACTTACCTTTTATCAGCAACTAAAGTTAACAACTTGTACTAACATATAAAGCTGAACAGTGAAATAAAGTATGGTTAACTACATGGCCTTTTGGGAAAACGTCATGAAGTGTTAGAGATCTGCAGCGGAGTGTCAGAGATCATACTTATGTTCACTAGTTCGTAGCAGCATCTTTGGAAGGATAACTGGCTTCAAAAGAACAAGTTCTTCCGAAGGTTAATTGGCTTCGAAAGAACAAGTTCTTCTGAAGCCTTTTATACTTCGAAAGAGGTTGCTTCCTCCGTGGTTGGGGACTTCTACTTCGGAAGTCATTGTATTTGAATTCTTCTAAGTCTTGAACTTCGGAAGAGAAGACTTTGTCTTTGGAAGTTGATTTGGCACTTTGTCTTCGGAAAAACTCCATATCCTTCAGAAGTTCTATACTTAGCTTCAGAAGTCCTTTACAAGTTGTACCAAAAATAGTCTAAGTTTTTGTTTTGGTTGCACCAGCCTTTTTCTTGATCCAAAAAAATATTTTAGCAAAACTATGTTTACAAGTTAGACATCTTAAATATGTAATCCTTATGCACTATAAATGTACATAATGAAAATTGCACTTTATGATTTTTTTATCCTGAAAAACAAGATATTGGTACAATATGATTCTAGAAATATAGTGATAATCTTGCATATGATATAGAAATTGAGATGCGAATAAAGACCTTATATGCCAAAAACTATAAAAGGTGCTTGAATGCACATAATGTTGGATTTCTATATATATATATATATATATTATATATATATATATATATATATAATATATATATATTGTTTTCATGATCACAATGGACGTGCCTGTTGGTTGCAATCATCCATGTTCATCTTTTTCTATTCTTTTTGAAGTCCTGTTCATCAACTGTTCATAAGCATTTCTTGCTATGAATGAAATGAAATGTCTTTCATGTCTTACGTATATGTAACAGAATGGGTATGAATGAAATGTAATATGTTTGTGATG
This sequence comes from Flaveria trinervia, assembly GCA_025506515.1. NCBI lineage: Eukaryota > Viridiplantae > Streptophyta > Magnoliopsida > Asterales > Asteraceae > Flaveria > Flaveria trinervia. Next base: position 15,399,232 of record CM046445.1, read on the forward strand.
CCTATAATGTTTAATATTTCATTGATTATTGTGTGATAACGCATATTGAACTAACTATATAGGTTTGTGGTTGTTTACGTAGTTCTTAGTCAATAATGATTGAGAAAAGTGCTTAAACTTGATCGTGTGAAGTTCTAATGCAAATGGACCATGCTAATGGACCATACGCATGAATACTTCATGCTAATGAACAAGTCACACGACTAAACCAGGAGACTGGATCAGTCGCACGATTGTAACATGAGATTGACTCAGTCGCATGACTGAATCTTCATTCGTGTGGATGGATCAACCGCATGCTTCAATCGCATGACTGAACCATGCAAATGGTTCAGTCACACGAATTGAAAACCCTAACCTATAAATACCACTTAATTCGTGGAAAAACGGAACAATTCGAATCTCTACGCACTAAATCGTACCCTAGCCGTCCAGAGACCTAAGATAACCTATTCCAAGTTCATATATCGCAGTTAATCTTCCTATAATCGTTCTTAATGATTAGTTTCATTCTTAGATTGATTATACTTGCGTTCTCACTGATTGGATCACCAATCAAATAGGATTCCGCACTATTTGGTTTGGTATACACGTAAATCAGTTAGTACTCCGTACCGAAACGGTCCTAGCATTATCCGCATTGACATATGCGGTAGAACATTTTTGCTCCGCATAGGTTTTAACACTTCAAATTTCATGTATACTTGTAGCACACTAATACGGTAGAGTACAATCATTGTCCTCATTAGTTTTACTTGGAAAGAAAAAGCTACCCGCACTGGTTATAAGCATGGGTTACCTTCACTCGCATTAACCAATGCACTTACCTGCATTAACTTTTGAACTTAATCATAAGTTAATGTGACTATTTTGATTTTTCATGTTCTGAAGAAATGTCATTGATTGAATTTTTTCTTATGAGGTTGTTGGCTGTTGAAGTTGTCAATTCTTGCTTGGATTGACTTACATTAGAAGTGATACAAGTTTCCCATTGTTTGACTAATCTTGGACTTTTCATGGTTACAAGAATCTGCATAGGTTGAGATACTATGGTATAACTTCTGCAACAACACATGCATTTTCTTTTTCTTTTGTTTTTAATGTTTTTAAGAAAGTAATTTAAGATAGTGTTTTCACTCAATAGCATAATCTTTTTGTGTCAAATAGTGTTTTCTACGTCTCCAGGTCAAAAGTTAACGTTTTTCCGGCATACGGCAATTAGGGTTAGTGAGAAATTCGTGTTTTTGCGTCAAAGTATTCAAAACCTTCGTTTTTGAAAAAACAGCAGCCTCCAGTCGCACGATTGACTCAATCACACGACTGAACCCATTCGCACCACTCTAACGCGCGATTGGCTCAATCGTCCATCCATTCGTACAACTGAAGATCTTTGTTCGCATTGTTCATCCGCACCTGTCCAGTTGCACGATTGAACCATCCGCATTGTTCAATCGCACGAATAGCCCAATCGCATTCTTTCATTCGCACAAGTACAACTATTTGTTCTAAAAACAAAAGTAATTAGCAATGGAAGATCAGTATTCAGCATTCATCACAAGTAAAGATTGACGGATCCAGAATCTATTGCTTCTGGAAAATGAAGTGGGGAATCACAATAAGCCTCCTAAGCTCATAACGTTAGATGATTACTCATAATGGAAGCAAAGGTTCGAGATATACCTAAATGGTGTAGATCCTAATCTATGGGAATCAATTGAGACAGGATATAGTATGCCAGTTAGAGCCGATGGAGTTAAACTTACCTTAGGGGGGCATGACTGATGGGCAAAAGGTAAAGTACAATGTAAAGAAGAAGGTGTACGCTTTGTTAACTCAGTCCATTCCTAAGGATATATTCCATCAGTTTTCTGAGAACAAGCAAGCAAAGAAGCTATGGGATGCTCTGGAAAAGTGGTATGACGGGAATGCATCGCTAAGAGCTCTAAAGGCTAAAGCTTTGAAGAAGGAGTTCTTTAACTTCTCGTCAATGGGTAAGGAGAGTCTGGATGACGTTATAGACCGCTTCTTCCACTTAATGAGTGAGATGCACACTCATAGGGTTGTTACGTCCATGGAATACAAGGTGTCGAATTTCGCAAACGGATTGCCAGAAAAGTGGGTTTCATTTGTGTCAAACCTCAGACAGAATGATATGCTGGCAAAGTTGGATATCAATGATTTTATTCTGAAGCTGAGAGAGGAAGAGTTGAGGATGAAGTACAGGTCTCAAAAGGCATCATATGATCAGAACCCGTCACTTTGCAACTCAATTCCTCAAGCAAAAATGTCTGGAGCACCACTCCAAACGGTGTTCATGTCAAGTTCAGCCGCTCCATCTCAAGCAACTACTTTAGGATCTGACACGTTAGGTTCGTCTTGCACCCAATACATAGCACCTGAAGCCAATGCTACAAAACTGAAGACCAAGAATCTCGGTAATGTGACTGTAGAGGTAGAAAAGGAGCATATGGATCTCTTAGCAGCTATCATTCACTCCTATGACGGTCTAGTTACGGGGAAGATTGGAAACTGCCATGTGGCAGATGAAGACTATGAACAAGTAGACAAGACTGAGCTGGAGAGAATGGATATCATGTGGGCATTGGCACATGCTGTTCGGAGGGCAAAGAAGTTTGTGGCACATGGATATCATGTGGATATCAGAATTTGATTGCCACAAAGGATACAACCTTTGGTTTTGACAAAACCAAAGTTACCTGTTTTAACTGTGTTGAAAAGGGGCACTTCAAACGTGAATGTGTGAAGCCCAAGAAGACAGGTAATGGTAATCCATTCTCATCCTTCAATCGTCAAGATAAACCCACAAGTAGTCCTACATCCTCAAGCAAGGATCCTAAGGTCTTGACTGCTTAAGATCACGAAGGGCAAGATTGGACCTTTAGATTTGTATCTCCGAGAGAATCCAACATCGCTTGTGTTGAGGGTTGGATGATGACTCTACAAGCGAAGGCGATATAGCAGTTGAACTCGTGATGTCACATAATGAAGAAATTGCAAATGTGGTCAATCACTTGAATGAAGAGGGTTCATGCACCAAATGTTCAGAATCACCAGCACCAGAAGAGTCAGACTCTGCTATGATGGCTGATTCAACCGAATCTACTCAGGTATGTACCAAAGACCAATTGTTTGATAGTCATGCTTGTATTGAATGTAATAGATTTAGAGAAAGCATAGACTTAAAATTTGCTAGGTTATTAGATCACAATGATAGCTTAGTAAATGATTTACAACTGTGCACAGAAGCAAACAGGATTTTAAAACAAAATAGGCATAGTTATAAAGAGAAAATAGGACTATTAAATAAACAACTTAGAGAAACCAAAGTTGTGGCCTTTAACCCAGCAAATGACATTAAGTTCTATTTAAACTCCCTAGAAGAAACCAGAAACAAAAAGCAGTTTTGGAAGTGGAAGTAAACTCGTTAAAACGAAAACTGCACAGTTGGACTAGTTCCTCTGACATAGTCCAACACTTAGTGAGAGAACGCAATAACAAGGAGGGTTTGGGTTTTAAAGTGGTTCCACCACCAGATGAGACCTGTTGAATACTAAATGCAAACCAATAAATAACAACCCAATCAAGGATCATGTGGTGTCCACTCCTCTTGTAAGTGATCCAGATTTGACAAGTAATTCCATTGAATTTGTCAGTAAACAAAAGGAGGCCACTTTAAAGTGAAAAGGCAAAATGCCTATCGCTAATCTGGATGAACAAATTGCGAAGGTTAAGGTAAAGTCTAATTCAAATATGTCTAATTCAGAATCCAAAAAGACTAAACAAGTTAACCAAACACATGCATCATGTCTAAGTCTAGATAAACAAAAGAGTAAAGATGTTAAAAATGTTCAAACAATTAATTTTGTTAAACAAGATAAAACATCTAAATAAGAAGTATCAAAACCCAAACAAATTAATGTCACACGAGTGTCACATACTTCTCTACAGAAACAGGTATACCAACATGTCGAAAGCAGATCATGCTATAATTGTAGAAAGTATGGACACATTGTGTCTAATTGTCATTACTATCAGACACCAAGGAAGAAAGTTGAACTTCATGATCCTAAATCCCTTCTAAAAGGAGTTCTATGACTCCACCTAGAAGAATTAGTGAACATAAAGTTCAAACCATAAGCCAATCGTCTGTTTATCACAAATAGGCTTTACACAAAACTAGCTTATGGAAAGAAAAATCTAGTTCAATGTCTGATACTAAGAACAAGAAGATGAGTGATCTTCCTTCACCCTCAAATGGAAAGTGGGTGGATTTTATGATATGTGATTCCTCTGGGTCACCCAAGCCAGTTAAGGCTTGGGTCCCTAACCTTAACTAATGATTTTGTTTGAATGTGCAGGGTGTTCGCTATAGTGCTGTCATAAATACCTGGATCGTTGATAGTGGAGCATCTAGGCACATGACTGGGAACCTGACTCTCCTGTCAAACATCAAACAAATTAAGGAGGTCATGTTTCATTTGCTGGAAACAAAGGAGGTTACATCACAGCTCAAAGGGAAGTGGGAAACTAGAAAATGAAGTTTGATAAGGTAAACTATGTTCAATAACTTCAAAATAATTTGCTTTCTGCATCCCAAATCTGCGACAAATGTGTTAAGGTAGTTTTTGACAACAAGAAGTGCTATGTATTGAAAAAGGACTATGTGATCCCGGAGGGCCAAGTCTTAATGACAGCTTCAAGATATAATGATCTTTATGTCTTGGATCTATCAAAGGCCTCCACAACGGATCATCAAATTCAGTGCTTCCTGTTCAAGGCTACAGTGAAGGATTTGATCTCCTGGCATAGGAGAATGGGACACATCAATCCACGGAAGATGAACCACTTGATCCAAAATGATCTAGTGCGAGGAGTAAACATCAAAAACTTCCAACTACTAGATTTTTGTGTCGCCTACAAGATAGGCAAACAGACTAAGAAGTCTCATAAGGAAAAGAAGTTCATTCCATAGAACTGTCTCTCGAGCTTCTTCACATGGATCTGTTTGGTCCAGTCAGTACAAGGAGCATCGCCATCGACTGATATTGTTTCGTAGTTACAGATGACTACTCAAGATTCTCTTAGGTAATGTTTCTAAGATCTAAATCTGAAACATTTGAGTCATTCAAATAGTTAGTAACTACTTTAGAGTCTCTCTACAAGCTGAAGATAAGACAAATACACTCAGACAATGGTACCTAGTTCAAGAATCAGTGGATGGAGGCTTTCTGCAAAGAAAAGGGAATTATGCACCAGTTCACTTCTGCCTACACTCCACAAATGAATGGAGTTGCTGAGAGAAAGAATCATAGCTTGATAGAGACAGTAAGGACAATGCTAGCAGACTCAAAACTGCCCATCCAATTTTGGAATGAGGCAGTTGCTGATGCATGTTACACTTTAAATCGAGTCCTTGTGGTAAAACGTCATGGTAAGATGTGTTACAAGCTACTTCAACAACGTAAGCCAAATCTAGAGTACCTCAAACCGTTTGCCGCACCTCGCACCCTTTTGAAGAAAACTCGGGAAGGCAAGTTCAGCGACAAGGCTGAAGAAGGAATTTTCCTAGGATACAACATACCGAATAAGAGAGTTTACAACAACTCAACGGGTCATGTTGAAGTGTGGTGTAACATGGAAGTTCAGAGATACACCACCCCCCAGCTAGAATAGGACCCGCATTCTTTTTGATTATGATGGATTCTTTAAGTCCTTCAACATCGCTCTCTCCACTTTTGAAGATGAGTCAGCAACCAAGATGATGTACGAGGTCTTAAACACACCGCCCCTAGACTCAACAACATCCGTCTCCCAAGGCCAGTCTTATAGTAACTCATGGGGAACACCAGAGGTAAATGACTCCTCTTCTAATGATGAAGAAGTGGAAAATGTTCAGTTGGATCAGGAGGAATGGGTTCCAACTACTACAAGTACACACGCATCTCATGTCGATGCCTTTAACACTTTGGAACCCCATACTCCCACTGCCTCAAATACTGAACTTGTGGTTCACAATCTGGATAATGAGGTAGTTGTACCCACCACTCCTGGATCTCGTCTAAATGTTTATCATCCACTAGACAATGTCATAGGGGATGTACAATCAGTAGTACAGACAAGAAATCAGCTATATTCAACTGATTATGCCTCAGTCATGGAAAAAGGCTACCTTCACGACGATGCTTATCGATGTTTTGTGTCTTAATTGAGCCAAAATATGTAACTAATGCCTTAAACGATGATGCTTGGGTGAGTGCCATGCAAGAAGAACTTTTTCAATTCAAGAAGTTAGGAGCATGGACTCTCGTGGATATACCTAAAGGTGCTAAGGTGATTGGCACTAAATGGGTTTTAAAATGCAAGAAGGATGACCAAGGGATCATTATCAGAAACAAGGCTCGACTTGTAGTTCAAGGATTTCGACAAGTCGAGGGGATCGATTACAACAAAGTGTTTATAGCTGTGGCAAGAATGGAAGCCATCCCTATCTTCCTAGCCTATACATCATATATGAAGATTAAAGTCTATCAGCTTAATGTGAAGAGTGCATTCCTTCATGGTGAAATCCGAGAGATAGAGTACGTTAGTCAACCCGAGGGATTTGAGGATCCGTATCTTCAAGATAGAGTTTACAAGCTAGACAAGGCTTTATACGGGCTTCATCAAGCCCCCAGAGCTTGGAATGAGAAGCTCTCGTCTCATCTTGTGAAACACGGGTTTCGAAGAGGAGTGATTGATTGTACATTGTTTATCAAAGAAAAGGATGGTGATTTACTGCTTGTTCAAATTTATGTTGATGACATAATCTTCGGTTCCAAGAACGAAGACTTATGTAAAGAATTTGAAGCAGTAATGAAGGCTGAATTTGAGATGTGTGCCATGGGAGAGATGAAATTCTTTCTCGGGTTACAGGTGGATCAGACACCACAGGGGATATTTCTACATCAAACCAAGTATGTAGGCAATATTCTCAATCGGTTTGATATGGAAAGTGCTTCCACAACTCGGACTCCACTTGCTACAAGCCGTGATATAGCGCCCGACGAGAATGGTGATCTGGTAATAAAACGAGGGAGGAGGATAGCAAGCTGAGAGAAATGAGATTGTTTCTGTGATACTGATTCAATGACTATGGAAAATGATAGTACACAGGAACAAAAATGTTTGGGACTTTAAAAGAACAAATTGTCTAAAATGAAAAATTCAAAGTATAAGTTTGAGAAGTCCAAGCAATAATAAAAGGAAAAGTGATAGTAAAACCAGCTACTACTAAGGTAACACAAAGAATGTAGACGTAAAGTTTGCTAGACCATTAGATGATGTGTCGATAGATTCAACACAATAGATAAGTATGTTTGGGTTAGTAAGATTGAGATTCTTACTATGAATCGAATATAGTAATCAAGTCAATGATTGAATGGCGGAAACAAACAATTAAAGAACATTCAATGCAAGAATTATACTCATAAATGTTTTTTTATGTATTAATGAAAGTGATTGATTACAGAGAATAAAAGACAACAAAATATTCTCTATCTCTATGAGCCGTCACATGTACGAGGTTTTCTATTCTATTTATAGGCAGACAATATGCCTTTTACAAAATGACTAAACTACCCCTGACCTATTACATCAGAACTAGTCTAAGTCTTGATCCGCATCTTTGCTTGTTCATCCGCATTGACAAATGCGGATGAGTTAACTTGATCAGCATTTCTTCACTTGATCATCCACATTAGTATGTTGGTCATCCGCATTGGTTAATGCGGATGAACAAATACTTCTGCTTATTTGTTCACTTATCCGTATTTGTCAAATGCTGATCAGCAAAGTCTTGTCCGCATTGTTTCTTAGTCTTCCGCATTTGTCAATGCGAAAGAACAAATATTTGTCCGTATTTGTTTTATGTCTTCCGCATTGACAAATTCGAAAGACTATACTTGGTTTTTCTTGAGATGGATCTTCATCCGCATTTCTTCTTGGACTTATGGGATTCCAGCAAAGCAATCATCAAATCACCCATTGAATTGGCATGTATGATCCTTTTAGGGTGCAACAGTACTCCCTCTGAGGATTATACAGCCCATGTTCTTCAATGTTTGGGAGGTGATTGATGTTGTGAGGATTCTGCTGGATCTTGTGATGGTGAAGAAGGTGTTGCATATGCTGGATTCAAAATTTCCTTGATCATGTTAACAAAATCTTAAGCATCTGACATTTTATCTCTGTTTAGTACATGAATCTTCATTTTGCTTATGTTGTGTATGGCTTGAAGTGGTAGTTTCTTGAGTGAGATTGGTTCCCAAATGGACACCATAGAAAGCCCATCCTTATGAATCAGAAGATCACCATCTATATCAACTTCAAGTTTAACAATGTTGCCCAACTACAGTGGAGTCTTCTTTTTCTTTCTTTTGTCTCTTTTGGCAATGATACGATCATAAGCCATTTTCAGCAACTTGAAGCACTTTAGGAAGAAGTACATATCTTGCTCTCCTGGTTTATTGTTTATTTCCCTGAAGTGTCTGGTGTTGGAGCATATATAGTCATATATAGTGTGTCCGTCGCTTGTCGAATAGTCTAGGCTTAATGTTATACACTTGATATGTTGTAAACACATGAAACTAGGTCATTCGCAGGAGCATATGCGAATGAGACTCAGTCGTACGACTGAGCCATGCTAATGGACCAATCGTGCGACTGAGAGATGCAATTGGGACATCCGTAAGACTGAACCATAAGTATGGTCCAGTCGTACGATTGAACCATACGCATGGTCCAGTCGTACGATTGAACCATACACATGGTCCAATCGCACGAATGGGCCGAGTCGCATCTAATATGGGCCGAGGCCTATATATACCAGTTTCAATATGTAGAGAGAAAGAGGATTGAGAGGAAGTCGGCCTGGAGCTTAGGGCTGCCGGATGAGAGGGGAGATCATGCTCGATCTTCCCCTTGCCAAGAGTCTTGATTCTTATGTTGTAACGAGCTTGTAATCGTTAGGTTTTTATCAATGAAACCAATATTTGATAGTTGGTGTTATTAATTTGACTTTTGGTTTTGCCTTCCGTCAAGAACATGCTCGGATGTTTATCGATCCGGAGAAAACCAACTTCACAATTGGTATCAAAGCATTGCCTCTTGATTACGTGTGATTCAATCAAGATTGATAAAAAGCTTGTGTTTTTGCACTAAAAACACAATCTTTTGTGTCAAAAGTGATCTTGGACGTTCCCTGCTCATCAAAGTTTGGTTTCTACGGACTTAGGCGATTAGACCTTGCGAAAGTTCGAATTTTTACGTCTAAAACACGTTTAACCGAGAAATTTTCGCAAAACAGCAGCTTGACTCACACGAGTGAGCCATTCGCATGACTGAACCTCATTCGCATTGCTCAAATGCACGATTGGATATAGTCGTATCTCCATTCGTACGATTGAACCATTCGTTCGCAGTGTTTATACGCATCAGCTTCATTCGCACGATTGAACAATCGCTTAGTTCAGCCGCATGATTGAACCATTTGCATAGTTCATTCGCACGGATAGCCCAATCGCATCCTTCTGTCACACCAGTTGATAGTTTGTTTAAGTAGACTTAAAGTTATTCGCCATGGAAGATCAAATGTCAGCCTTTACTGCTCAGAAGGACTCTAGGATCCAGAACCTGCTGTTACTTGAGAGTGAGGTGGGTAATCATAATAAACCACCAAAGCTTTTAACATTAGATGAGTTTCCCCACTGGAAACAACGTTTTGAGATCTACCTCAATGGAGTGGATCCGAATCTGTGGGAAGCTATCGAGATTGGGTATAGTACGCCGGTGGGAGCCGATGGAGTAAAGCTAACCTTAGGAGGGATGATAGACGCACAGAAAGTCAAATATAATGCAGAAAAGAGGATTGAGAGGAAGTCGGCCTGGAGCCTAGGGCTGCCGGATGAGAGGGGAGATCATGCTCGATCTTCCCCTTGCCAAGAGTCTTGATTCTTATGTTGTAACGAGCTTGTAATCGTTAGGTTTTTATCAATGAACCAATATTTGATAGTTCGTGTTATTAATTTGACTTTTGGTTTTGGTTGTTCATCCTTTCGTCAAGAACATGCTCGGATGTTTATCGATCCGGAGAAAACCGACTTCATAATTCATTCTATTTCGACTCCAGACTTACCCTAACCGTCCAGAAGCCTCCCAATTTGTTCTCCAAGTTCATAGAACACTTTAGATCGATTCTCAATCGATTTCTAACATTAGTTTCAATTCTTTATTGATTCTTCGGGTGTTCTCAATGATTGGATCGCCAATCAAATAGGATTCCGCACTATTTGATCTGGTTTACATGCTAATGACTAGGTATTTCGTTCAAATACAAGGTCCAACAAGTGGTATGAGAGCATTGGCTTTTGATTACGTGTGATTCAATCAAGATTGATAAAAGCTTGTGTTTTTTGCACTAAAACGCAATCTTTTGTGTCAAAAGTGATCATTACGTTCCCTGCTCATCAAAGTTTGGTTTCTACGGACTTAGGCGATTAGACCTTGCGAAAGTTCGAATTTTTACGTCTAAAACACGTTAACCTAGAAATTTTCGCAAAACAGCAGTTTGAGTTGCACGAGTTATCTACTATTCGCAAGCAACGTACAAGGGGAATTTGTTGGAGCATATATAGTCATATATAGTGTGTTCGTTGCTTGTCGAATAGTCTAAGCTTAATGTTATACACTTGATATGTTGTAAACACATGAAACTGGGTCATTTGCAGGAGCATATGCGAATGAGACTCAGTCGTACGACGGAGCCATGCTAATGGACCAGCCGTGCGACTGAGAGATGCAATTGGGATATTCGTAAGACTGAACATAAGTATGGTCCAGTCGCACGATTGAACCGTACGCATGGTCCAGTCGTACGATTGAACCATACGCATGATCCAATCGCACGAATGGGCCCAGTCGTATCTAATATGGGCCGAGGACTATATATACCAGTTTCAATGTGTAGAGAGATAGAGGATTGAGAGGAAGTCGGCCCGGAGCCTACGGCTGCTGGATGAGAGGGGAGATCATGCTCGATCTTCCCCTTGCCAAGAGTCTTGATTCTTATGTTGTAACGAGCTTGTAATCGTTAGGTTTTTATCAATGAAACCAATATTTGATAGTTCGTATTATTAATTTGACTTTTGGTTTTGGTTGTTCATCCTTCCGTCAAGAACATGCTTGGATGTTTATCGATCCGGAGAAAATCGACTTCACAATTGGTATCAGAGCCAGGTACTGCTGGAATGAACTAACAATCATTCTAGCAACCCGAGTTCTTCATTTCTGGATTGAATTTCAGATCTTGACGTTAAACCCACTTCGTGTTCTTCGTGTTTTGCTCAGATCTTGTTACGTGTGTTGCTTCTATGTTGAAATCGAATTCGAAACCACGTTCCTATCACCCTTTCGAATATGATGATGTCTACTTTGTTTCGGTTCATGTTGAATTCGTCAGATTAGGGTTTTGGGCAGCCCTGGCGGCTGCAGATCTGAAAATCTGCGTGCAGACCCGTTCATGCGACTGAGCCATGCGAATGGACCATTCGTACGATTGGACCATGCAAATGAGCCATTCGTACGACTGGACCAGTCGTATGTTCAGTCGTAGGACTGGACTAGTCGTATGTTCAATCGCACGAATGAGCCATCCGCATTGACTCATCCGCATTTGTTCCGGACCAACAAAATAAAAATAAAAATAAAATAAAATAAAATAAAATAAAAGAGTCTGGAATAGCTTCTTGCACAGATTTGAAGATGAGCAAAGCATATTCACCCAGAGGTTCGTTTGTCAAATAAGTTCGATGTGTACCCCATTATTCGTCGGATTTCCAGAATAGGTGAATGTAATTGGAACACGAAAGAGAGAAGAGAGATGTCAGCAGTTGGTGTTGATTTTGTGGGGTAGTCAGGAGCATCTGACTACTTATGGGCCAATCAAGTTATATTTATCCGCACAGAAAGGATTCTGCTTCCTAGGGGGAATTCATGTATAGAGAAAGTGAAGACGCAATCAGAAAGTGATGATGTGAACCGGTTTCCGATGATGAATCTTCGTGCATGCTGATTTGGTTGATATTGTCAGCTGTGAATTGGAACCTTCAACTTTTTGCCCAATACACCGTGTCAAGAGGCAAGGAGATCACAATTTCTATATATTGGGATATGCTGAATGTGAGGGGGAATTTCTGCAGGTGGTGATGTTAATCAGGTTAGCCTGTGTGAAGATTGAAGCAATGGAAAACTGTTCGTATCATTATCTGGAAAAATCAGTCATATGGGGAATCTTGCTGCTATGATGGTGTTCTGCAAAGTAAACGAAAGCTATTGTGCCTAAATTCATTTTTAGGGATGTGGTTGTAACTTGACGGATTGGTAACGTTGGCTAATATGGTTTTCATTTGATTCTATTGGCAAACAGAGCAAAGATTGACTGAAGATTGTAAGAGGTGTTATCTACTATTCGCAAGCAATGTACAACGGGGAATTTGTTGGAGCATATATAGTCATATATAGTGTGTCCGTCGCTTGTCGAATAGTCTAGGCTTAATGTTATACACCTGATATGTTGTAAACACATGAAACTCGGTCATTCGCAGGAGCATATGCGAATGAGACTCAGTCGTACGACTGAGCCATGCTAATAGACCAGCCGTGCGACTGAGAGATGCGATTGGGACATTCGTAAGACTGAACCATAAGTATGGTCCAGTCGTACGATTGAACCGTACGCATGGTCCAGTCGTACGATTGAACCCTACGCATGGTCCAATCCCACGAATGGGCCCAGTCGTATCTAGTATGGGCCAAGGCCTATATATACCAGTTTCAATGTGTAGAGAGAAAGAGGATTGAGAGGAAGTCGGCCCGGAGCTTACGGCTGCCGGATGAGAGGGGAGATCATGCTCGATCTTCCCCTTACCAAGAGTCTTGATTCGTATGTTGTAACGAGCTTGTAATCGTTAGGTTTTTATCAATGAAACCAATATTTGATAGTTCGTGTGATTAATTTGACTTTTGGTTTTGGTTGTTCATCCTTCCGTTAAGAACATGCTCGGATGTTCATCGATCCGGAGAAAACCGACTTCACATCTGGTATACGTATAATGAATGTAGGATTCATCAAGCAACCTTACTTCATATCCACTAAATAGCCTTATTTCAGCACCCTCCTTTCCTCCCCACTTTGTTTCAATCACCATCTCATAGTTTTTTTCATCATGGTACACATTGAGATGGGTGTAGAGGAATGAGTACCAGACACCATTTTTCTGTTTAAAGAATCTATTGGTTTCACTTTCAACTCAGGAAACACAACTTCTTCTGCTTGCTTTGTCTTCTTCTTCTCAAGGGGATTAATAAATGACCTATCTTTCCTCATGCATATTGCCTTTAATAATTTGAAATTGTCAGTTCTTTTGAACATTCTGAGTATGTTTTCAATTCATATCCCCTGAACATAGTAGAGTGATTGATCAATTCCAGTTGAGCTAGTTCTTTTAGGTCATGGATCTCCAGGGCATTTACAAGAGCAGAGTACTTTGTAAAGAATTGGACTAGCCCAGAGATCCTTTTAACCATAAACATGTTCCAAGTGCTGTCATACTTCCATGCAATTATTTTCTAGTCTACTTTGCCTTTTGGAGTAGACACACCTCTAATTAACTCAGCAGTAGTTAACCCATCTTGTAGTATTAATTATGAGGGTTCTTCAAACCATTTAGGGTATTTGTGGAGTACATGAGCCAACAATTCTTGATCTGTTTGTTTTAGTAGCATGTCTTGAGCAGTTACTTATGATTTCTTCTCTGTCTGATTGAGTATATCTTTCTTTTCATTAATCATTTGGAGAGTTGCAGCCCTTAATGAGTTTGTTTTCATATTTCCAAGCTTCCTTCTTCTAAAGCCTTGGCTTGAGAGATAATCCTCATTTCCTTATCTGAGATGCTATAAGGATCAGGGAATAGTGGTTTAGTTGTTGAGGTTGATTTTTTCATTGCAGACAATTTTGGCACAAGAACCTTTTTGGTGAATGATCTTTCATACTCAGCTTCAAAGGTTGGATCTAGCATTTTATTGACCTTTTCTTCTTCTTCCTTCATTCCTTCATATGTCATTCCAAAAACCACATCTGGATCATACCCGTGATTGATCGAAAACATTACTTTTATCATCAGGTCATCAGTTTGATCTTTTAACACCATTTCCTCTGTTGGTTTTTCTGTTTTAATAGGACTGTCCATATGAACATCCTTTTCAGCATCATAAGCTCCAGCTATCTCTCCTTCTTCCAGATTCATAGTAACAGCTTGTTATTTTAAGCTTCAGCCTGCTCATGTTCTTCATGAAATTCAGCTATAGTTGCCAAGCTTTTGGGGTCATCTTTCTTATTTTTCTTCACACTCTCTTCTTCAACCATTGGACTTTTTCCCTTAGTCTTTTCAACTAGATATTTCCTCTTCCTGGAGTATGTTTGAAGTTGGGGACTAGTAGAGGATTCAGTCTTTTCAATCTCTTCAGGAAATTTTTCAGCCTTGGTTTGTTCTTGATCATCAATTTCTATTTCCTCCTTTTCTGTTTCTTTTTCCTCCTTATCTTTTTCTTTTTCACAAAATTCTCTTATCATTTATTTTTCTTCCTCAAACAGTGCCACAGCAGGTACCATTTGCATGCTCAACTATATTTCCAATGGAATTGGAGATTGAGGAATGACCACAATGGGTTCAGTGTTGGTTCTCTAGTCTATAACAAAATCCCAAAATCTTCATCTATTGTGAGTTCTTCAGAAGTAAAGCTATCCAAAGTGCTGATTAATTCTTCAAATTCAGCTTTGTTAGTTTGAGTAGTCTCTGATTGCCCAGAATAAATCACCATTTCTAAACTTGGTTCCTCATTCTTTGTTTGGCTTCCATCTTCTCCTTGCTCATCATTCTTAGAGGAAGATTGTTTCTCATCATCAATAACTCTTTCTTCATTATTTTTGTTTTCTCCAGCCACAACACTTCTTTGAATTTCAATTACATTTCAAGTTCAGAGATCCTTTTATTTTGACTTTCAACTTGACTTTGAAGATTGGAGATGATCTCTGCTTGTTCTTCAAATATATTCTTGCTCTTCCATTGCTATAGTTTGAATGGCAAGAGTATCAACATGGCCACTTACTTCTTCTCTAGAATGGTTAAGAGCTGCTCTTAACTATTCAATATCTTTCTCTTTCTCTTTCTTTTCAACTTCATATTTTTCTTTCACTTTTTAGCTCATGCTTCTTTTCATCCAATTCTATAATTCTATCATCAATATTCTCGCCTCCTATTCAGTATTCTCTCCATTCTTTCAACCTTTTGCAATAGTTCAGATATCAACTCATCTTTTTCATCAGGCCTATTTACATCTGATTCAGCAAAGCTCTCTAAGGGCACAGTCTCATAAGTTGCTCTCTTTACAGGCATTTGAACATGTTGATCCTCCTCATCCGAAGATGATTTGGATGCTTTAGATATGCTAGTTGAGTCTCCAAACTCAGTTGGTTAATCATGGGTAGGCAATGGTTGATGTGGTGAAGTGGTGAGTGATGAGGTGAGTATGAGGTGGTGAAATTGGTTGTGGTGTTGGTTCTGGTGTTGGTTGTGGTGTGGTTGTGGAGATGGTTGAGATGTTGGTTGTGGATTTGGTTGTGCATAATCATGAATTTCAGGTCCAGTGTGAGAATCTCCCCCTGCATCATCCTGGGGTGACACTGACCGTTGTCTATCAGCACCATCAGCTTGCTTATCAGCAGCTTATTCATCATTGTGATCTTGAGCATCTTGTTCTTCTCTTTGTTCTTCTTGATTGATCTGTTGAAGCATCCAAGGAAGAAGAGGTGAGTGAGCTCCACTGTAAAAGTTTCTTGGATCCTTCTTCTTAATGTACTTGTATGATCTTGTATCATAATAAGGAATATCAAGCACCGGTCCCTCAGTAGCAAGATCTGGAAATGCTTCATTTATGGCATTGAATGAATCTCGGATACATCAAGAACTTGTATCTTCTCCCCTCTTGTATGTTTGAAATCAGTGCATTAAATACATAGGCAGACATGTTGAATGATCTGTTTGTATAGAGAGCACAAATTACTGAGGAAGTGGTGATTGGAATATCATTCCACCTTGTTTTTCTCTTGGATAGGCAATGCTGAAAGAGGTGGAATAGGAATCTCCGATGCAAATCAACTAATCATTTTACAATTGTTTAGCTTCAAATCCTCCTTCATACCCAATCTCAGCAAAGAAGGTGGTTATTTCGTCCTCATCCAGCTCTAGTGGTGGATCAGCATCATCACCAAAGTGCAAACATCTTCTTATAGAATCTTCAGTGATGCTCAAAGTATGATCATTATCAATTCTTCCAGATAAAGTTCTAGCACCATCTTCTTCAATCACTTCAGCTGAATTCCAGAAAGACCTTATGAGGTTCTCATAGATGGTGTGTCTAACAGTGATAGCATAAGCTACCCTTGTTGTAGAGATGAATATGATGATATCTCTAAGTCTCTTAGCTTCGGGCACATGAGGGTTTAAATAATCGCTGACATTATGGAGCTTGCTCCATGAAAGACTTGCCATTTAATCTACATAAGAGAGATATGTGTTAGTTTTGTTAAGAGAGCATGTGCATAATTGATCAGTTTCACTTTCAATGGTCAAAGATGAATGTTTGAAGTCACTGTTTCATTATTGTTACATCAAATGGTGAATTTGTTGTAAAACAATCACATTTTATTTGTTTTTCAAGTTTAGATAAACTATTTATTAGATGTTACTTCATTGATTCATTGCACATTTTTCTTTTTCATCAGACTCTGTTCTTATGATGAACACAACTATGAAGATTTTTCATGATGGTTAAAATTTCTCTTAGTTTGCATGTTCATTGATGTAAAAAATGTATAACATATCTTTGAATAAGTTGGATTTTGTGTTGTCTTCATTATCATTTGGTTCTTTTTCACTTTTGTTTCAACTGTCTGAATGTTAGGTCATGAAAACTTTATGAAAATTTCACCTTCTATCAATGCTACTGTTGTTTGGAATCGAGTATAATAACATGTTGGTTTGAACACACTAAATTCTTTGGTTGTTGATGAAGAAGATGATCACAGAAGGTTTAATGTGTTTTTGCGCTCATCTGACTATGTAGTCTCTCAAATTTGAAAAGTATTAAATGACCCTTTGAAATTCCTTTAAATAGTCAAATAATGACTTTTACGAAATTTTACAAGTTTCGGAGCAAATGCGGTCACATTTTAAAAACACTGTAGCAAATGGGGAAGAATAAATTTAAGGTCTTTGGGTCTTCCGCATTTGTTTACTGTAGTAAATGCGGAAGAGAAAATTCAATAACTTTGCTCTTCGCATTTTTTTACCATTGCAAATGTGGAAGAGTTAACTTGTGATTTTGGGCATCTGCATTTACATACTATAGCAAATGTGAATGTTTTGTTACTTGTGTTTTCTTCTACCCGCATTTGTGCACTATTGCAAATGCGGAAGAACTAAGTTCATCAGCATTTGTTCACTGTAACAAATGCGGTTGACAAAACTTATTCAGCCTTGCTAACTGTAGCAAATGCGGTTAAATAAAATTTGTTAGCATTTGCTCACTGTAGCAAATGCAGAAGATATGATTGTTAGCATTTGCTCACTGTTGCAAATGTTCGTCAGCATTTGCTCACTGTAGCAAATGCGATAGAATAAAATCCACATTTACTTGATCATTATTCATTGACAAGAGATTAATCACTTAATTATTTTTGCTTGAACAAACATGAGCATTGAAGATGTGTATCCACAAATGCGGATAAGTAAAACAAATGCGGAAGTGTAAATTCATTCGCATTTGACACATGTGGTTAAACACTTAAAAATTATTTTATCTGCATTGACAAATGCGGTAGAACAATTTTTGTTCCGCATAGGTTTTAACACTTCAAAAATTCTTGTATACTTGTAAAACACTAATGCGGTAGAGTACAATCATTGTCCGTATTAGTTTCACTTGGAAATAAAAAGCTACCCGCATTGGTTATAAGCATAGGTTACCTTCTCCCGCATTAACCAATGCACTTACCTGCATTAACTCTTTAACATAATCATAAGTTAATGTGATTGTTGATTTGCTTTTTCATGTTATGAAGAGATGTCATTGATTGATTTTTCTTATGAAGTAGATGGATGTTGAGGTTGTCAATTCTTGCTTGGATTGACTTATACATCAGAAGTGATACAAGTTTCCCATTGTTTGACTGATCTTGACTTTTCATGGTTCCAACAATCTGGATAGGCTGAGATACTATGGTATAACTTCTACAACAACACATGCATTTTCTTTTCTTTTGTTTCTAATGTTTTTAAGAAAGTAATTTAAGATAGTAACAATCTATAAAGATTTAATCAAAAATTTTAAATTACTCCCCTAAAGATTATATCCACATCTGGATAAAAACTTTAAAGATTTGAAAACCTTTTTGACAATTTATACATTGATTATTGATAATGAAGACAAGTATATCTTTTGTTAGGATCATATCAATCTTACATTGCACATGTGCATCCTTTATGATAAAATTGACATGTTATGAACTTGAAGATGAAGGTATGTTTGTCATCTTAAACCTGACCTGGTTGATATTTTGATGCAAATGTTATTTATCATGTATTTGGTTGATTTAATTATTCAATATGTACCTCACACACACAAGCATGGAATGATCAACCATCTTTATACAATGCATGGTAGAAATTTTTCACAACTTTCCTTACCAGGTTACTTGAGTTATGAGATCTCATTTTCCTGATCCTTATTAGGATTCTTTTACTTTGATCCTTTTCATGATGATCCACATTAGGATTCTTTTCACTTCACTTTGGAAGGTGATCCATGATAGGATTCTTTTGTTCATTCACTTGGAATGTATTGCTTTTGTAGATTCATTCAATTTGGATGTGTTCCTTTGGAATCTTTTGGATCATTACATCTGCACTATGTGCTTGTTTCATCAGGTCTTTTCTCTACAAAAAAAAAGACGAAACGTGATATGGGTGAAAGAGATTCATAAAGCATCATTAACTGGTGTGTTTAGGTTACTACACACAAATGGACTCATATAAGCAAATACATACCTGTACTTTGTGATGAGTGTTTCACTATTGAATAAGATTTTTAATTCATTACTGCATGTATCTTCTCTTCCAAGTTGAGCCTACCAACATATTTGGCAAGTCATGACAGTCTTGCAATTTTGAAATTAAGCAAAGTGAATGATATAACAACTGTAATTATATCATTTCCCATTTGATATCTTCTTCATAAAATTGATTCCTATTTTGTGTTTCTAGTATTTTGACTTGTTTTTGATGTTTGAATTATTTTTACACAAGGTTAATCATGCCAATTGACTGAACCATGAATTCAAACCTACCAGGTTCAAATGCCTTAGTAAACAAATTAGCTAATTGATTTTTAGTGGGTACTTGAATCAATTTGCTTAACCCTTTTTCAGCACTGTCTCTCAAAAATGATATCTAATTTCAATATGTTTTGTTTTTGAGTGTTGGACTGGATTATTGGTTATGAAAACAGCTGTAGTGTTGTCAATGTGAATTGGTGTGTGCAAGAAGTTATAACCATAATCAAGCATCTGGTTTGAATCCAGAGTACTTGAGAGCAAAAGGCTGATGCGGCAATATACTCAGCTTCTGCTGTTGATACAGACACATTTGTCTGCTTCTTGCATTGCCAAGAGACTAGTCTAGGACCAAGAAATTGACAACCGCCAGAGGTGGATTTTCTGTTGAAGTTGCATCCTCCATAATCATTGTCTGGGAAGTCATAGAGATTAAAGTCTCCTTCCAGTGGATACCATAATCCAAGAGCTGGTTTGCCCTTCAGATATTTGAATATCCTCTTGACTGTATTAACATGTGAATTTTGGATCAGCTTGATATCTGGCACACACTAAACACCAAAGTTAATGTCAGACCTACTAGCTATTAGATACATAAGGGAACCCATCATAGATTGATAGTGAGTCTGATCCAAAGATTTGCCTTCAGGGTCAGGTCCAATCTTCACTTTAGTATCCACAGGAGTTCTGATAGACTAACAGTCAGCAAAGCGGAATTTCTTCAGCATAGTTTCCATGTATTTTGATTGATTGATGAAGATCCATCTGCTGTCTGTTAGACTTGCACCCTAAAAAGAAAGTGAGTTCCCCCATAACACTCATTGGGAATTTTGAATGTATAAGGTCTTCAAATTCTTTGTAGAGCTGCTTGTTTGTTGAGCCAAAAATGATGTCAACCACATAGATCTGACTAACAACATGTATTTTCCCTCTTCTTCTACTGAAGAGAGTCTGATCAATCTTTCCTTGTATCCATGTTCAAGGAGAAAAGATGACAGAGTCTCATACCACTTTCTTAGAGCTTGGTGAAGACCATACAGAGCTTTGTCAAGCTTGTAGACTCTGTGAGGGAAATTTGGATCTTCAAAGCCGGTGGTGACTCACATAAACCTCTTTAGAAATCTTTCCATACAAGAAGGCACACTTCACATCCATTTGATAAACAGTATATTTCATGGATGCAGAATATGCTAGAAAGATTCAGATTGCTTCTAATCGGCCACTAGTGCAAACACTTCGTCATAGTCGATTCCGTCTTCTTGATTGTATCCCTGTGCCACTAATCTTGCTTTGTTTCTGATGATGATCTCTCTATCATCAGTCTTGTTTCTGTACAGCCATCTGGTACCGGTAGGATATTGTCCTTCGGGAAGATCTACTAGTTGCCATACTTCTTGCTTCTTGAATTGGAGCAATTATTCTAGCATTGCTTCAATCCAGCTATTGTCTTGAAGACCCTCTTTGATATATTTGGGTATTGTTTGACAGAAAAAGCATGAGAACAAACAGATGTTTGCTATACCAGACTTGCATTGTTACCCTCTCATCAAGATCACCAATAATGGCTTCAACTGGATGATTCTTGTGTATTCTAGTGGTTGGAATGGAGTCACCAGCAATAGTTACATCAAGATTAGAGACATTCAGTTCATTATGGTCAGAGGCATCTACATCTTGTACTGTTGTTGAATTATGAAGGTTGTCAGACTCCATTTCAGCTCCTGCTTCAGCTTCAGTAACACTATGATTACTTTCATCATTAGATGTTCTTTGTGTTTCAGATGCAGGAGTGGCTTGTTTTTGATTTCTAATCTCAGTTGAAAGGTCATCTGAGTGTGATGGTAACAAGCTTGGACCTCCTTCAGTTGAAACACTCTAATTTAGTGATGGTTGTCTGATAAGATCAGCTTAGAGAGGAACATCTTCATTCATGTGTTCAATAGATATAGGAGGAGTTAACGGAAAGTCATTTCTTCTTTCTATAGCTGAAGACGTGTCATCTGAATGGAGATTTCCTGCATCAGACAATAGAAATTGATCAAATGATTTTGTAAAAGAGTCAATATCAAACAACCAGTTGGGACCATTTGTAGATTTAGGAAACCAATGTTCCATGAATTGAACATTTGTTGATTCAACAATAATGTTTAATCTTGGATTAAACACCCTATAAGCCTTTGAAACAGAAGAATAACCAACAAAGAATCCTTCATGAGACTTAGGTGAAAAATTTCCCAATAGTCGCGGGTCTTTAATATTAAGACTGGACTACCGAATGATTTAAGAAATCCAATGAATGGTTTTCTATGAAAAAGCAGTTCATATGGAGTCATGTTGTTGTCTTTTACAATTAGAGTTTTGTTTTGTACAAAGCACTATGTGTTAACTGCCTCTGCCCAAAAGGTTATTGGCAGCTTAGCATCGGCTAGCATCATCTTGATGCTTCAATCAGTGTTCTATTTCTCCTTTCAGCTACCTCATTTTGTTGACGAGTTCTAGCTGCACTGAATTGATGAGCAATGCCTTTGGTTGTACAAAAAGAACTCATGTCTTCATTTTTGAATTCAGTTCCATTATCACTTCTGATTGTTTTGACCTTAAGATCAAGTTGATTTTCAATTTGTGTGATAAAGTTTTGAACTATTTCGAATGCCTCATTTTTATGAAGTAAGAAGAACACCCATATGAATCATGAAAAGTCATCAATGATCACCAAACAATACTATTTCTTTCCAATACTCATGACATGAGTTGGTCCAAATAGATCCATATGAAGTAGCTTCAATGGAGTATTGTTTGTGTTCACCAACTTGGGTTTATGAGAAGATTTGTGTTGTTTTCCTTTGAGGCGCGTTGAACAATGATCAACAAAGTGAAATTCTTTTTGTGGAAGACCAATGACATGGTTTCCTTTGACCAATCTATTCATGTTTTTAAAGTTGGTGTGCCCTAAACGTCTGTGCCAAAGCTGTGACTCATCAAATGATGCTTTTGACAAAAGATATGTTTCTTCTTTAGGTGATACAGAACACAAGTTTAAAACATATGTATTATTCTTCCTCGGGGTCTTTAGGACAACCCATTCTTAGAGATCTGAAATCCAGTTTCAGAATGTAGTAATGAATGTCTATAAAGTGAGTTGAATATTTCTTGTCACAGATCTAAGACAAGCATAGGAGATTGAAGTTCAGTTGTTCACAGTAGTTCACTCTGTCAAAGCTCAACATCCCGTTTGTCACAATAATTCTACCACCTTGTGAATCTCCACCAAATGTCACCATAGTTCCTTGTATGTGCTTGAAGTCATGAAGGAGGGAACGATCTCCAGTCATGTATCGGGAGCATCCACTGTCCACCTACAATAAGTTGTTGGACCTATATGAATGACCCAACAAGCATAACAGAACTAGTTAGAATATGGAACCCAAGCCATGGTGGTCTTGGGTTTCCTGTTTCTATCTATTATGGTGACTTGTTGATATTTTCCGCTAAAATGTGATCTATTTAGAAGAGATCTAGGAGAGTGCTTATGATATATTACTGGAGTCTTCTCATGAACATCAACATCAACAGAAGAGTCAGATGAGTAGTAAAATCTTTGATCGTTGTTCTTTTGAAGAAATTTAAATCATTTTTGATTTGCAAATATCATTTTGGTATTTGAAAAGTTAGACTTTTGATTGATGAAATGGTTGTTTCTTTGACTTTTCGATGTTTCTTTTGTTTTGCTCATGTCATTTAGTGATCTAGGTATTCTTGATTGATTGTTATGCAAATGACTCCTGACTTGAGCTTTGCCTGATGATGTTGTTGAGATGGGTTTATTTTGGGGAATTCTCAATCCCTTTTGATTGAAGTAACAATCAGATGTATTTTGATTGTTCATATCACAGACTGAACAATATTTGTTGAAATAACAATTTTTGGTTAGGTGGTTGTTCATATCACATATAAAGCAATATTGATTATAAAGCACTTTCTGTCTTGTGATTGAACATATCACAAATGTTACAATACATTTGTTTATTGCTTGAAACAAATTTTGATTTGTGTGCCTCAGCTAATTTTCTCATTTGCTGCTAAGCCACTTTCTATTGCTTAGGGGATGAATCAAAATCAGCCCTTTTCGTAGTTTGCTTCACAATAGTACATTTGTTTGATTTTCTGGGCTGTTTTTGGTTCTTCAACCCATTTCTCACCTCTTTCTCAAAACTGGTCAACGTGTTCTTTGTTGCAAATATCAAACCCAACTCCCTATCTGATAGAGTTTTTTGTGTTGAACTAAGTGATTCTTTTTGTATCTTTTTCAGTGAAACCTTTTCTGATTTGCTTGAATTGTTTGGAGATATGATCTCATTATCAGAACTGCTCTTAGGAGTGGGTTTCACTAACTTCACATATTTCTTTTACCTTTTAGAACAAAAGGTATAAATTTTCTGAAAGGAACAATTGCTTTTACGGGGCTTGTGGGTTTCATGACACTCACTGCCTTGGCTGAGCACTCTTTGATTTTGATTGGGTGACCTAACTTGATTTTATCCTTATTGGTTTCAATATAAACATCAAGTTTGTTTTGAGGATTGGTCACTTGTTTTACTATAGATTTTGGTTCTATAGTTTTAGTTTCAATTTCCTCATTGAGTGAGACAGATTTAGGCATGAGAGTGTAGTTGTAATTGTATGGTGGAGGACATGAATTATACCCAATCCCCGACATGTCCTTTGGATCCTTTTGAGAATCAAGCATCTCTTGCAGCTTGACTGACGACATTTGAAACTTTTCAAGTTTCACTTCAGTCAGTGTATGTTCAGCCTTAGATTGAGCTAACTTTTTAGTAAGTAGCTCATTCTCAGCTGCAAAAGTGTACTTTTCACCATGCATTTTTCTATGTTAGAGATAAGAGATTTAATTTTGATTTCAAAGCTTTGACTTCACCTTTTCATCTTTAGTTGTATCAGGCAGTTTATGGTTATGCTCTCTGTAACCTTGCAATTCAAAAATACATTTTTCACTATAAAGGTTAGATTTTACCTCAGTAGGCATTAGAGATTGACCATCTTTGATGTGAGCCATAAGTGCATGATTTTGAAATTGAGGCTTGACTTCCTCTACATACATGCTCCAATCACATACTCCATCTTGCTTTATCACAGAGCATTGGCAGATGACTGACTGCTTCCATGAGCTTGGTTTGTCAGTTGAGGTGGATTTTGATATTATTGGTGTTGTTGTGGATGATGATACTACTGCTGTTGATTGTTGGAGTGAAAGCTTGAGTTGGATTGTGATGATGAATGGCCTTGAGAATTTCTTTGAAAGTTTTTCTCTTAGGGGCATTGCATTCTCTGGAGTAGTGGCCAGCCATACCGGAATTGATGCATTTCACTTTGGATTTATCATATCCAAGTTGTGTATTCTCAATAAGGCTGAGCTTTCTGCCTTTTCTAAAGAATTTTCTTGCTCTCATGGCAATCATGGCCTTTTGCCATTGCAGATCCATTTCCTCCACATCATCTAGATCCATTTCTCCAGATCTTCTTGGATCGATGTGCAGAAGTGAGTCTTCCTCCTAAGTATGCTTTAACGCTTGCCGCAAAGGCATTGTAAGTTACCTTTTGTTCTTCTGATCTTGTCTTTAGGAGTGGTTACAAGAGTAGAAGTGACTGTGGATGCTTGAGATGATGTTGATGGATGATGGTTGGGGAGTTGCAATGAACCTTGTGTTGTTCAGTTGATCTCTTGATGCGATGAAATCATCGTCCTCAGTAATGAAGGCATTTTCCACAGAATGAGATTCTATGGAAATTTGTAAGCCTCAATCACTCTTGGTCCACCAAGATTTCTACTTCTTTCATCAAGTTCCAATGCTTCTATTTTGGCTATCATGATATCCAAAGTAGTACTCTCGAGATCAAGAGTATTTTTCAGCATTGTTACATTCTGTTTCCAGCTTTCAGGGAGGCTGTGTAGCATTTTCTGTTTAATTCCTCCTAATCTTGTAAGAGACTCCCATGATTTCTAAGTCATTTACCAACTGTACAAATCTGTGCAGTTGTTTGGATATGGACTCCCCCTTAGTGTGATGAAATGTTTCATACTGATTCCTTCACACATAATTTTCAGTGCAACCCGTACAGCTTTTGCAATACCATACTTCTCTAATCTTTTCAGCACATCCATCTTGAGTGCTTGAGTTAGGATAAAGTAAGCTTTCAGATCAATCTTGATTTTCTTATAATCTTCATCATCAAGAGTTAGATCTTCAATGGGTATCCTTGCAGTTTTGTAAATTGCAGCTTGATCTGGAGACAGAGTGACAGGGATGTGTGGCCCCTTGCATATTGAGATCCAGAAATCAGGATCTACACCTGTGATGTAATTCCTAAACCTGATTTTCCACTGTTTAAACCAGATTTGTGTTTAAGCATAGGAGGTTTAGGTATATGACCAAGTTCTGATAAGTTGTTAGAATCCATTTAAACAGGTAGTTTTGACTTGTTTTAATTACTAATTAGATGAATATTAAGATTGATTAGTCCAACTTGTCCAAATAGTCCAACAGATTCATGTACAGATCTGTTACTTTAGTGAGTTTCTTGTTGTTGGTTTTAGCTAAGTTCTTGACAGAACTAGCTTGAGTAGTAACTGGTTTATGTGAATGTTTTGGTAAGAACTTATTGACAGGAGTATTTTCTGTTGTTTACTAATTAGAGATGATGAAATACTCTATTAGCAACTCAATCACCAAATCAATCAAATTCTATTTAGGTCTTGGGTAGATCTGAACAAGAACTGAGAGTCAATGCTCTGATACCAATTTGCTAAATCAATATTTCAAATTCATTGAGCTTGGATCTTAGGATTCATCTTGTTCAGATCTAGAAATCAATTTAAGATGGGTGGACGTGTGTGAATCAAAGAACAATGAGATGGATAATAATAATGTTATGATTTCATGATGTTGATAAACAAGTTACAATGAGAATCATAGATGGCTGGTGAATCAAACCCACCCAAAAGAGAGTATTTCTCCTTGGATGGTGATTTATAACATGAGAACACACACACAAAAGCCACACTTGTAAACATGCACTAGTGGGTCTATTTATACTAATATTACAACATGACCTAATTTTGACTTTCTAATTGTCTTGATATTGACTTTATCATGTTGAATTGTCTTGTTTTGTTGTAATCAACTTGGTCTCTGAACTTGTACAATCAGATCTTCAGTTGGCTGTAATTATGATTTGGTAAGCTTCAGTTTACTCAATTGTTGAACCCTAACAATGTTGGTCCATGTGATCGAATTGCAGTACAATTGATGTGTTCAATTGTTCAATATCATAAACAACACCCAAACAACAAAGAAGAATAAGAATGATAATAGACACAAAGTATTCAAAAATGAACAATAAGGATCCAATACACTCAATAAAAACAAGCTCCAATATATTTCATCAGAGTAACAGCTTACAATACACACTTGCAACAATAATATTCGGTTAGGGTTTATGCAAGGATGCCCAACAATGAGCAAGATCAAAAAAATATATACAAGTCATAGTTTCGCTGACAGTTTCGCTGTCATCGAAACTATGCTGCCGAAACTATAGTTTCGCCCTGCAGAAACAACAGTTTCGCTGGGTGAACTAAACAGCTAACTATGAGCGAAAGTGGAATTTTGCTCATAGTTTTTCCGGGCAGCAAAACTACACAAAATAAACAATATTCAAAAGTAAACTAACATTATACCTATTACAAAGAAATATAAACATAATATAATTTGAGGTAAGTCCAACCTATACAATATAAACACATATCCTCCATTGTCATCCCTTTACCCTTCAACTCCCCCTCCAACAAGGCTTCATAACTTTGAACAAACATAGCAAAAAGTGCCATTGTCTAAGAAGGAACTGACGTCACAGAATTAGATTTCAAATTGACTTGATCTCTCCCAGCACTACCACTACCTCTAGAATAAGCACCAGTATTCACTTCATGTTGTCGAGATACTTGCATTGGAGAGTTTGTAGCAGAAGACAATAATGCAGCATTCTGAGTGAAACTGGATGTAGGCATCATGGTTGGTTGAATTCCCTTCTCTTCATGTCAAGCTCAAAACATTTAAGCTTATTAATAATGTCCATAAGCTTGTAATCAGTGAAACCTCTTTCCTACTTTAACATTCTCACTTGTAGACTCCACTGTAGTGGAAGAGAGTCCAACAGCCTGTTAACCTTCTCACTATTGGATAGTGTCTCATCATATTTCTTTAGTGTGCTAGAAACTGTCAGAAAACGATTGGTAAGATCTGTCAGGCTTTCATTCTTGTATCCATAAAGGATTTAAACTCCTTCTCAGCTTGAATACCATTGTCTTTCACCAGCTCATCGTTACTATCGTAGAACTCACAAAGAGCATCGAAAAGAGATTTAGCATTCTTATCTTCAGCAAATTCATTGTAGATATCCAATGTAAGACATAGTGTTAGAGCTCCAAAAGCTTTCTGATCTCTATCAATCAGGTTGAGCTCTTTCTCGTTGAACGTGGCTGGGTCCTTGTTTTGACACACGACATCACCAATAGTGACGGTTGGTATATGTGGACCAAAGATGATATATCCCATTGGTTGTGGTTGGTGTAGAAGAAAAAGGCTTTGAGACATCACTTCCAATCTTCAAAGTTGTCTCCATTTATGAGTCTCGGAGGTCGATTGGGAGCCACACTTTCTAAATCGGCAAGGGTAAGAGAAGTCATCCTTGACATTACAGTTTCGCCAAAGAAGATGATAATTTCGCCGAAATTATAGATTCACAGAGCTAGTTTCATAGAGATAGCTAGTTTCGCTGAGTCGACATTAGTTATGCTAGGAATTTTGGCAGCAGTTTCGCTACCCAAATGCTTGAGACTGCTTAGTTTTGCTGATAATTTCGCGCGAAACAAGCTTGAACTTTCGTTCAATGATACTTTCGACAACAATTTTGCTTGTAATATGCACACAAGCGTTGTTGAACTTTCGTTCAAGATCACTACCTTCGCTGAGATGAAGAAATTAACTACAAAGTGTAAACCACTTGTAGTTTCGCTAGACGAGAAGGCAGTTTCGCCGGATGAAAATTTAGTTTTAGCAAGCAAAAATGTAATTTCAGCAGCAGTTATGGATTAGTTTTGGCAAAACCGAGTAGTAGATTCGTCACGCCGAAACTATAGTTTCGACATAGTGAACTGAATTATAGTCAGCGAAATTGTTATGTTCACTCGGATAGCATAACAACACAATTTCGCTGAAAAACCTTTGAACTTTTGTTCAGTTTCGCTAGACAATCGATACTTTTGTAGCAAGAACTGTGAAGGTACCGAAGTGTCCAAATTAAATCAGTTCATTAAGAGATGTGAAAACAAGATTAAACTGAGGTCCCAAGTTCGAAACTCACTTGCGAAGAGAAATCAATGATCAATCGAGTATAACAAGGACAAAATCTCAAGATTGTAAATCAAAGGCACTGAATCGTTCATGGTGACCTAAAACCCCGATAGTGCGAAACCGAGAAGATAATTTCAAAAAAAGAGTTATATAAACTTTAGTTTCGTAGGCAGTAAAACTATAGTTTCGCTCAAATAAGCTTAGGTCTAAACTGGCCACATGACGTGAGAAAAAGGCCGGCGAAGCAATAATTTCTGCATTTGAAACTACAAGCGAAAGTATAATTTTCGTAGGAACACAAAAAGTTTAAAAAATAATTGCTTTTAAAATAAAAATAGAATAATAAAATAATAATGCAAAAAAAAATTAAAAATAAAATAAAGGAAGACAAAATAAATTTGCCCCACAAGACCTCACCACACTTCACGTATTTTTTAAACAATATCAAACAAAGGATAAATTATATGAATGAGTCGCTGAAGAGATCTTCTAGAGAGTCAAAGTTTGACAAGATTGCTGATATACTAGTCCCCTTAAGTCCATGCCTTCTACGTTTCAATAGGTGCACCGCAACAATTGTTATCATGTTTTGGTTCTTTTAAAGAACACATTGAATGACTCAGTCCCACAAACACTTGGCAAAAACACTTATTCCTCTCAGAAGCAACAAAGATCTTGTACAAAAGAAGAAAAGCCCTTATAGACATCAAATGATTAGAGCTCCAGGCTATACTTACGTATAACAGAGGATTTTATCAATTGAGTCTTACAGATGAGAGCTTCATGTCTATACTAACGTATAACAGAGAAGATCATTGTATTGTGCCGATGAGAGCTCCAGGTCAATACTATCGTACAACAGAGGAGATCACCACTCTTGGTCAATGTTCATAGATAGCAGAGGAGATAAGCTCCAGAAATCTTGTAACAAGGAGCTTCTTAGATGTGAGGGTGAGAAAGCATATAGCTTTTGAGATGGGGTAAAAAATACAAATGCAAAGACACTTTAGATAGAATAACTCAAAACAAAGATATCACATTCTCAACTCTTTTTGAACAAGGACTTGAAACTTTGTGTAGGCCAAAAACTGTCAAGGGAATTATCCGAGTCATCATGTTTTTTTTTATTAGTTAAGCAGCAAGAGTACTGTTTACTTCTCTTTCTAGCTGAACCTATCAAGCATATCCTACACAATACTCTTAACCTCCTTTACACCATCCAGACTTCTCATTTAATTCTGCAAAAGAAAAACAAAAAGATCATTTAAAATATATTCTCCCCGAAATTTCTACGAATAAGCAAGATGTATAAATTTTTTATTTAGCTATAAACACCATCATATATATATATACATAATATATATATACATATGTATATATATGTTATATGTATATATATATACATATATATATATACATATGTATATATATGTTATATGTATATATATATGTGTGTGTGTGTGTGTCTCTGAAAGATGATAAAGGATTATGGAGCGAGCAATACGAAAAGGAAAGAAAGACTAAAGGGACATCAAATATATATTATATTTATTACAGAAAAATGAGTTTAAAATGATATTAATCCTAACATGGAGATCAATTCATAAAAACGAAGTTTTTCAAATGTTTTAGTGAAAAGATCTTCTTTTTGATGTTTTGTGTCAATGGGAATAGTATCAATAAAACCCATTTCTTGAGCATCACGACTTGCATGAATTCGTGTCTCAATGTGCTTGGTGCGAGAATGATGAATAGGATTCTTGGCAATGCCAACAGCTACTTCGTTGTCACAAAACAATGGTTTATCGAGAAAGTTGATCCCGTAGTCAATCATCCGATGTTGTATCAAGAGCACTTGTGAACAACAGCCGGAAGCTGAAATGTATTTAGCTTCTCTTGTAGAAAAAAAACTGTGGTTTGTTTTTTGCTATGTCACGATACGAGACAATTTCCTTGGTATTGGCAACCTCCAGTAACCGCCTTTCTGTGTAACGAACAACCATTGGAATCACTATCAGAATAAGTATGTAAATCAAAATTCCCACCATAAGGATACCAGAGCCCTAAAAGAGAAGAGCCTTTAAGATAACAAAAGATTCATTTGATAGTCCTTTCATGAGACTCTTTCGGAGCAGATTGGTATCAAGCACAATATCCTACAATGAAAGTTATATAAGGACTGCTAGTTGTAAGATACATAAGAGAACCGATAATTGATTTGTAAAGATAAGGATCAAAAGGTATCCCATTCTCATCAGGAGTGAGGCACGTTTGAGCAGTGAAAGGGGTGAGTTCAGGAGAGGTATCATCCATCTTGAATATCTTCAAAATTTCCTTAATATACTTCTCTTGATGAATGAGAATTCCCTCTCGCTTTTGTTCAACCTACAACCTGAGGTAAAAGCACATCTCCCCTATCATGCTCATTTCAAAAGGACCACGCATGACTCCTCAAACTTCTGACACAACTTCGGATTGATGGAGCTAAAAACTATATCATCGACATAGACTTGGATAATCAACATCTCACCATCCACTTCCTTCTTGAATAAAGTCATATCAATGGTGCCATGAGAAAAACAATTGCTAAAGAGATACTATGTTAAAGTCTCGTACTAGATCCAAGGTGCCCAATGAAAACCATAAAGGGATTTATCAAGCTTGTAGACTTTGTCAGGAAAGTCTAGATCCCCAAAACCTAGTGGTTAACACACGTATATCTCTTCGTCAATGTCTCCATAAAGAAATGCGCATTTGACATCCATCCGATAGACCTTGAACTGCTTATGAGCGGCATGAGCCAGAAAATTCTAATAGCTTCAAGACGGGCTACAGGAGCGAAGACTTCCATGTAGTCAATCCCTTCTTCTTGAGCAAAGCCCTAAACCACCAAACAAAACTTATTTCTTACCACAATGACATAATCATCAGGTTGTTCTTGAACACCCATTTTGTGCCAATTGGGCATTTGTTTGGTGGTAGATCAACCAGGGTCCACACTTTAAGCTTCCTAAACTGTTGTAGCTCCAATTGCATTGACTCAACCCAGTAAGGATCTTGAAGAGCTGCATGAACATTCCTTAGGACAATTTGGGATACAAAACAAGAGAACAGAGAAACATTAATCAGACCATATTAACTCCACGTCCGAACTCCATCAGTGATAGAACCAATGATGTTATCATGGGGGTGATCTTTCAAGGTTTTGAAATCAGTGGGCATAGGTAAGTTAGGGGATGATGGTTGGCTTATGGGTTGCTGATGGGTAGATAAAGGTGAAGAAGATGGTAAAGTAGAGTCAGTTGGAGAGATGGGTGGTATCGGCTGAGATGGGGTAGATGTAGGTGATGAGGGATGAGATGCAAAAACAGGTGGAGATGGCAGATCCAAAGATGATAAGGAAGATGCAATGTCAACTCATGCTGCATCATTTGCAGTTGTAGTGGGAGGAGCTTGAGAAATGACAGGTAATGGGACAGGAGAAATTATGTTTGTTTGAACATTTGAGAAAGACGCATCATCATAAAAAACTGGAAGATTAAACAAGTTAAACACCATATTGGAGTCAAATAACCAGTTGGTTCACATCGAACATCGGAGGAGGTAGATTTCTGCCAATCAACGTAAAAGGACTCTTGCACAATACAGGTTATCTTTTTATACACTCGATAAGCTTGTTGAGAAGAAGAGTAGCCGGTGAAGTAACTTTCATCACATACATCCCTGAATTTCATCTTATGTACTTGGGTATTCGATAAAGTGGATGAGCAACCAAATGGTCGAAAGAAGTCAATCAAAGGCTTTATCTTATGAAAGAGTTCATAAGGAGTCTTCATTTGGTCTTTGACTATCAACACTCTATTTAGAACATAGGAAGCACAATTCACCGTCTCTATCCAAAAGATAATGGGTAAAGAAGATTCGAACAACAACGTACAGGCAGCTTCAATAAGAGTGCAATTGTTTCTTTCAGCGACTCAATTCTGCTGAGGAATCCTCGGAACACTAAACTGTCTGAGAATGCCCTTATTGGCACATAAAGAATCAAAAATATGATTTCTGAATTTGGTACTATTGTCACTTCTAATCGCCACAACTTTCCTCTTGCTTATCGTCTCAATAGAAAGAATTAAATCCTGTAGCTCCTCAGAAGCCTCTCCTTTATGGGCAAGAAATCTCACCCAGGAATACCTGGAAATATCATTTGTAACCACAAGACATAAAGATTTTTTAGCAATTTATTTAATGCTCATTGGGCTAAACAAATCAGTATGTAATAACTCGAGGGGATAAGATATACTATTTTCAAGTTTTGGTTTATGTGGTTTCGTATGTTGTTTAC
Organism: Flaveria trinervia; assembly: GCA_025506515.1. Classification (NCBI taxonomy): domain Eukaryota; kingdom Viridiplantae; phylum Streptophyta; class Magnoliopsida; order Asterales; family Asteraceae; genus Flaveria; species Flaveria trinervia. The sequence goes on from CM046445.1 coordinate 15,432,509, forward strand.
CCTTGGCACATGCCATGCATTTTTCAACCACTGAAAAGTCCTTCAATGGTAATCCCCTAACAAGATTGTTTTTATCTAATTTGTTTATATTTATATGAAATTAACGTGGCCCAATCTGTGATGCAATAAGAAAGACTCAGAGGTGGAAATTTTGGACAAAAGGCAAAAGACGGTAGACATTGACTCCCTTGAACCCATGTCAAGAAGACATGTATCGTTCCTTCTTGGAACTTGAATTAACACCATCTCTTCTAGAATATCAATCTCTGATTTCATAAAAAGACATTCATTAGACTTGAACAAGACCTGAATGTTTTTATCACAAATCTGAGAGACACTCAACATATTAAAAGCAAGTTTAGGGATATAGTTGACTTTCTCTAATGTAAGAGAACCATTGGAAGCCTCTCCTTGTCCAACCATTTTTTCTCCTTTATTGTTGCCAGCAAATGCGACATAACCTCCATTTATTATCTGATAATTGATCAATAAATCCTTGAGCCCTGTCATGTGTCTGGAGCATCCACTATCAACATGCCATACACTGTTTACAACTTTAGTGGATGACTCTTGCAAAAATATCAAAGAACAAGTTAACAAGGTGAAACAGGAACCTAAGTTTGAACAACTTTGGGTTTAGGAGAGATAGGTTTCTTACAAAAGAAATTATTAACCAATTAAGTCAATTGTTGGGTTGTTGGACCATATCAAAGTAGTTTAACCTTTTAAACTATGAAAACACAGCGGAATATAACCTTAAAATTATCATTTATAATCTGAAAAATTAAGGCTAATAACATATCATCAACAAACCCAAGAACATAGGATCATTTATATGTGTTTGAACTAGCTATCAACAAGAATAACAACCCAAAACAAGGCATACATACTACCCTTTTGTAAAGCTGCAGAAAAACGAATTTGGGTGATGAAGATGATGTTGTTGAACAGCCAAGACACCAAGGAAAGATGTCCTCAAGCATCCATACCCACAAGCATCAAGCAAAGACCGCTCTTGCTAGGATTTGCACAGCAAAACTCAAAGAGCAAGCTGCTGGAAAACTTCCAGCCGAGAATCCTTCATGAAAATGGAGAGAATTTGTTCTTTTGTTCTTGCATGTGTGAGAGATAATAAGAGGTAGAGAGTGTGTCTAGTTCTTGGAGAATGGTATGTCAAAAACCAATCAAGACCCACACCACAAAAGGGGGCGGCCGAAAGATGGTATTAAGATGGGGTTTTCCCCCCAAAACTAAACTCCAATTTTATAAACTAGTTGTTTAAAATAGATATATAATTAACCTTTTAATTATATAACACATACACTCTTTTATTATTTGATGTTATTTAACTAAACTAAACACCATTACAAATAATATCCATGAACAAAATATTCATATAAGTTTTTCAATCTCATATGCAACTTATTTAGAAAACTCATTTTCTAATTTGGTGTATTTATTTAATTGCATGATCATATCATCAATTAAATAATAATTGGTGTTTGCTAAGCTTGTTATTGGGTATGACCCGACTTGGATCATAACGTACTAACCACATCAATGTTCTATGTGTCTTGGGCATAAAGAATCCACCATCAATCTATTCCCAAATGCATTCCTATAAATGTGTCTATGATGAAGCTCAGGACAATGCTTAACTACATGATCATCTTTAGCACATCGAAAATAGTGTGGTTCTAATCTAGGTCTACGATGCAATAAGGTAGGAATTTTATCAATGTATATTTCCTCATCACATTTAGACAATCTAAAATCAATGTCACTGTAAATCTCATACATGTCTCTAGATTTGTTTTTATTTACAAAAGAATGATTGTTTACAAAAGAAGATGAGTTTTCATCTGATATACATGTGGTATTTGTACCACTTGTACTTGCATCAGATGATGATGTTACCCGTTCATTTGACACAGAAATATTTGTTAGGGTAAAAGATGGAATGGGATGAGAAATTTTTTTTCAAAATAATTATTTTCAATTTTCTCATTACTCTTTACGGTGAAATCAGTGATAATATTAACATAATCAGAAGAAGTTGCATCATTACAATTCAAATCATTTAAAGATGAAATATAAACATCACTAGAACAAGATGAGACCGAGTCCGTTAGAGATTGACTAGAAACAAAAATAGAATTTAAACTAGATTTATTATCTAAGAGAGAATGCTGAGATTCAGGTGTACTAAGACTAGTGCATCCAAGTCCGCTAGTCGGTCCATAATCATAGTCCTCACGAACGTGCTTGGGGTTCACACCTTCTAAACCTGCAAACATACTATTAGTATCTATTTTGATCAAATTATTAGAAGGATGAGGAACAGACATAGGTGAATAACACTAAGCACAAGATTCATAAAAGATTGATGCAAGTAGTAAATACCGCCTAACAACGGTTTACTACCCTTAATACGCATGACTGAAAGCCATTCAATAACATCATCCCCTTTAAGTATCCAACTTGAAATAATTTAGGTTAATCAATCATTTATCCTTTTGTTACAGATGTCATGTTAAATCCAAGGACATCGAATGATCATTCCTTGTTGATTTAACTTAATCAGGCCTTAGACATCTTGCTCTCAACGAATAAGAGGAACAAATTCCATCTTGACTACATACGTTTTTCAGAGCAGTGAAGAACAATCACCTCGTGTCACACCTGAACATAGCCTTATGTACTACCCATTATTTCAGAGCAGTGAAGAACTACCTCAAGGTATAACATTTGTTGAATATCAAAACCCAATATGTATCTCAGGTCGGAGGATACCAAATGATATTCGCCTTTACTCAAATTTACTTATGATCAATCTAGAAGATTCCATGTAGTAAAATTGAGATGCGGTTCAGTCCAATATTTGTATCCCACAAATATCTATGAACTTTGGTAGCAACCAATTGCTCTATATTCATTCCTTATGAATATCCACCAATCCATGTTCATAATAGTCTTACGTTCATATTTGTTCCCACATACATGACCGACTACAGACATTTAGAATAATAAACATATTCATGGATGTATACATGCTAAAATGAATATAACTCAAAATATCACAAGTATATAAAGAGTTAAATATTCTATTATTTCAAACTTTTAATACTAAACAGATCAATTCCAGTCACTAGAATATCAAAGTCCTAAGGCATAAGTATGACTTTCATGCTTTGCCCTCTTAAGGAGCTTCGTGAGTGGATCCACAATGTTTTGACCGGTGTGAACTTTAAGAATACATATTTTTCCCTTTTCAACTTCATCCCTTATGTAGTTGAATTTCCGCGCATTGTGCCTAGCCTTTTGAAGAGGACAGGGTACCTTGATTTATGCAATCGTACCTTCGTGATCACAAAAGGATTTATAGGGGTCTTGAATGGTAGAGACCACCCAAGGTAGGCGATAAATTTCTTTATCCATGCAGCTACCTGAGCTGCTAATGAAGAAATACCCTGATTGTGATCGAGAATCATCTCGAACGGTTTGGAACTCGCATCCGTGTAACCCTTTACAACAAGTTCCTCTTCACCATATCCGTATATTAGAAACATTTCCTTAGTCCTCCTAAGGTATTTCAATAAACTTTTAACAGCCATCCAATGGCTATTACCTGGATTCTACTAATATCTGCTTGTCATGCTTAACGTGCATGACACATCCAGTCTAGTGTATACCAACGCATGATGGATCCTATAGCTGATGCATATGGGACGTCCTTCATTCGATGTTGCTCATCCTTTGAGCTTGGACATTGAGATATACTCAATATTGTCCCTCTTTGAATAGGTACCATACCTTTCTCGGATTTTTTCCCTCTTGAACCTTTTCAAGACTTTCTTAATATATGCACTTTGATTTAAACCTATCAACTACCTCGATCTATCCCTACAGATCTTTGTTCCAAAAATATAGGCGGCTTCACCGAGATTTTTGTGGAAAAAAAACTTCCAAGCCAGGTTTTGACACCTTCCATGGTTGAAATATCATTTCCAAAAGGTAGTATGTCATTAACATACAATAATAAGAATGTTATTATGCTCCCGCTAGCCTTCGTATATACACAAGCCACGTCAGCGTTCTTGATGAAACCAAATTTCTTGATCTCTTCATCAAAACATTGATTCCAACTTCTCGATGCTTGATTCAATCCATAGATTGAACTCCTTAACTTGCATACTTTACTAGGATGTTGTGGATCGACAAAACCATCTGGCTAAACTATATGGACAGTCTCTTCGAGATGTCCATTAAGACAAGCGGTTTTGACATCCATTTGCCAAATTTCATAGTCATAATATGCAGCTATGACAAATAATATCTTAATTGACTTTAGCATTGCCATAGGCAATAAAATTTCATCATAATCAACCCCTTGATTTTGAGTCAAACCTTTTGCTACAAGTCTTGCTTGGTAAGTATCCAAGTTTCCATGTATACCTATTTTCTTCTCGAAAGCCACTTGCATCCAACCGGTTTGGAGTTAAGTGGAGGGTTAACCAATTCCTAAACTTTATTTTCATACATGGAATGCATCTCAACGTTCATGGCATCCAGCCATTTGCACAATCCGAATTGGACATTGCTTCATGGTATGTGGTTGGCTCATCGGAGTCAACCACATAGCATCCATTCATGAAAAATCCATATCTCTCAGGTGGAATGCTTACTCTACCAGATCTGCGAATGTTTTGTGTGTATTGATCAACCTCTTGATCATCATCAAACCTCTTGTTGATTGCTAGTGTTAACCAAAAGTGTATCAGCTTCTGGATCTTGATCTTTATCAAATTCCACTGTTCTATACGTTATTCCTTCCATAAGGAACTTAGTTTCCAAGAACTCAGCCCTTCGAGTAATAATACTCTTGCTCTATTGGATTAAAGAAGTAGTATCCTATACATCTTTGGGATATCCAACAAATATACACTTAGTGAATCGACTATCTTGGTCAGGGCCATATTCAAAATACGAGCCACGGAGAGCATTCCAAAACCCCAAAATGATAGAGGTAGTGAGCTTATAGCCATCATAGATCAAACCATATCCAATAGGGTTCGGTTTCTACTTTCAGACACACCATTATGTTATGGTGTTCCAGGTCGGGTAAGTTGTGAGACGATCCCACAACTTCTAAGATGGTACTGAAAAGCCTCACTGAGGTATTCACCTCCTCTATCTGAACGAAGAACTTTGATAGTTTAATAGAGTTAATTTTCTACTTCATTCTTGAAGACTTTGAACATTTCAAAAGCTTCATGTTTATGCGTCATCAAGTACACATAACCATATCGACTATAATCGTCGGTGAAGGTAATGAAGTATCTTTCATCATTTATTGTCATTGTCTTAAAAGGGGCCACATACATCCGAATGTATCATTCCCAATAAGTCTTTTGCCCTATCGTTAGTACTACTAAAGGGCGACTTGGTCATCTTACCTTGTAAACAAGATTCACACTTATCGAATGAAACATTTTCATTTGCTTTTCAAAAGACCATTCTTTTGAGGTGTTTGAATCCGATTCTTGTTTATGTGACCAAGACGACATTGCCAAAGATAAGAATCACTTAAACCCATTTTAAGTTTCTTGGTTCTTGTTTGGTATAATGAGCTATTATAGGATGAATCATTATAAACCAATTCATAGATTCCATTAAAAGGCATAGCCTTGAAATAAAATACATCATCCATACAAACATAAATACCGTTGTTAACACACTTTAATTCATAACCACATTGTTTTAAAGGGAAATCAAAATTATGTTCTTAGTCAAACTAGGAGCATACAAAATGTTCTTAAGAATAACTTCCAAACTATTTGAAAGTTTCAAAATATTGTGTCCTTGGGCTTCGACATCAACTTTTGCTCCGTTGCCCATGTAGATACTTGTGCCTCCCTTCTTGAAGTGCTTATTTCCTATGAACCCTTGCAACAAATTGCAAATATGAGTTCCATATCCGGTATCCACTACCCATGTGTTGAAGAAATAACATTTCAACCAATGTGAATTATGAAAGTTATACCTGAGGTTTGCCCAACATCCCTCTTGTTTCTCAACTGTTGAGATAGGTTGGACGGTTCCTTTTCCAATGTCCTATCTTTCCATACTCAAAGCATGGATCGTTCTCCATTACCTTAGGCTTCTTAAGCTTAGGCTTTGGAGGTTCCGTTTTAGCCTTTCCTTTCCCCTTTCCTTTGATGTACCCTTTTCCTTTGGCAACATTTGCCTTAGGATCAGGGAATGCCCTTTTCTTATTGCCTTCCTCATTGATCGAGAGAACAGGTAGAACCATTCTACCCATTCCTACCTCGGTTGTTTTGAGCATTGCGTGAAGCTCACCATACTCTTGTCCCATTCGTTCATATTGAAATTCATTATGAACGTCTCAAACCTTTTAGTTAGGCCATTAAGGATCAAATCCGTGGCTAGCTCTTTTGAGACGAGGCAATTAAGCCTCTCGAGGCGATCAACGTGGCTTTTAATCTTAAGTACATAAGATGATACCGATTGGGTTTCTTCCATGCGACACGTATGAAATGCTCGAACCGTTTCGAAGCGCTCAACCCTAGCTTGTCAAAGGAACATTTCCTTCAAATGGGTAATTATGTCATATGCCCCAAGATGCTCCAACTCCTTTTGGAGTTCGGGAATCATAGTTCCCAACATGAGGTAGGAAACCTGCATGGAATCCTCAGTGTATTGAAGCCAATCGTCATAGGCCTCAACATCCTCAGGGTCGGGTTGGTCAGGAATAGGATCGTCAAGGACATAGGCCCTTTTCTCTTGCTTGAAAACAATTCTCAAGTTTCGATACCAGTCCAAAAATTTATTATGGTTAAGACGATCCCTTTCTAAGATGGTTCTCCGTGATAGGGTAGGGACAGTCGGGGTGGGAGCATTATTGTGTGCGGCCATTACTACAAAATTACAAAGTTCATTTTATTATTTCAGAAAAATTGCATTTTAATTATTAATACCCTTTACATGTCTCATAGATAATTAATAATTAAAATATAGAATCCAATGTTACATTTAAATGATGGTTAGGTGACCTTTATCCCATTATTTAAATTAAGAAGGTAGTCAACATTTGACAATTGCAACCTATTGCAACTTCTAGCTTTATGGGATCGGTTAAACATCTTATGTTTAGTTGGCATGTAAAGTCCCATCAACACCATTGTACGCCATGCTTCGGTGACCCTATGCACATGGTTTCCAATTCAATTCGTCCTACTTACACACATGTGTGAGTTTACACATACAAATGGTTAGGTGATCTTTATCCCACAAGTATGTTAAGCCCACCTCAAACACACAAGTTCCCTAAAAGTGGTTAAGTGAACTTTATCCCACAAGTAGTTCTTAAGTGATGCGAGTGTCGTGTAAAAGGATGGTGTTGAACTTGTTTCCAAAGGGATTTAAGTTTCCATTAATTCTAGTTATGAAAACTCTTTGTACCTTGTATTCGCATGCTTTCAAATACATAGTACCCTATGGTTCTCTTTTAATAAAACCTCTTTTATTTTGAAATCTTAACCCTTTTAATAACCTTTTATTAGTCACTTAATGATTAGGAACCAAAAAATTCAGCTTGTTATGATAATTTATTTAGATTGTTAAGCATATCCACATATCAAACAATCAACATAAAATGAATAATCAAACAAGCATATTTCAAACAACCACATGTGCATAACCATAGCCACTATGTTGACAACACTTGTTTGCCATCACAAGTGTTGTCATTTGGTCTTTCCTAAGGGTTGAAGACAACACAAAGATGAGATCTCCAAAGACCCCCACTTGAACTTGCATCCAAATGCTTCAAGTCCTTCTCTTGTGTCTTCCTTTTGTGCTTCCATCTTGTGCATCTTCTTTTAGAAAATTTATATCCTAATACAAATTTTCTAATAAAAGAAAACACACTTAATCTATCTATTACATTGCCATTGAATGAATAAATAAGTTACATCCAAAAACAAACACAAAAGAATAATATTACAACCCATTATGAATGAAATCAACCAAAACAAACATCCATCCAAAACTAAATCAACACAAGGTCAAGGCTAGGTTATGCACTAATATAAAACATCATATACAACATACAAGCACCAAATAAATCCCCATATGACCCTAAATTTTCAGCCAACATAAACCAAGTTGTCCACACAAAAAACATAATCAACCACTTGATATCTTTCTTTCAAGGTTTAATCACAAGCATGTTAGATATAACCTTGATAGGTTGGGGATTTATAATCATCACCACAAAACAGCCCCTATAAGGTTGTTAAAGCCCCATAAAACCAATTTTACAAGGACAAATGAAACTAGTCATCCACATATCCGGCTCTAGATGCCAATGTTAGGTTTGTTGGACCATATCAAAGTAGTTTAACATTTTAAACTATGAAAACGCAGTGGAATATAACCTTAAAATTATCATTTGTAATCTGAAAAATTAAGGCTAATAACATATCATCAACAAACCCAAGAACATAGGATCATTTATATGTGTTTGAACTAGCTATCAACAAGAAATAACAACCCAAAACAAGGCATACATACTACCTTTTGTAAAGCTGCAGAAAAACAAATTTGGGTGAAGAAGATGATGTTGTTGAACAGCCAAAACACCAAGGAAAGATGTCCTGAAGCATCCATACCCACAAGCATCAAGCAAAGACCGCTCTTGCTAGGATTTGCACAGCAAAACTCAAAGAGCAAGCTGCTGGAAAACTTCCAGCCGAGAATCCTTCATGAAAATGGAGAGAATTTGTTCTTTTGTTCTTGCATGTGTGAGAGATAATAAGAGGTAGAGAGTGTGTCTAGTTCTTGGAGAATGGTATTTCAAAAACCAATCAAGACCCACACCACAAAAGGGGGCGGCCGAAAGATGGTATTAAGATGGGGTTTTCCCCCCAAAACTAAACTCCAATTTTATAAACTAGTTGTTTAAAATAGATATATAATTAACCTTTTAATTATATAACACATACACTCTTATTTGATTTTATTTAACTAAACTAAACACCATTACAAATAATATCCATGAACAAAATATCCATATAAGTTGTTCAATCTCATATGCAACTTATTTAGAAAACTCATTTTCTAATTTGGTGTATTTATTTAATTGCATGATCATATCATCAATTAAATAATAATTGGTGTTTGCTAAGCTTGTTATTGGGTATGACCCGACTTGGATCATAACGTACTAACCACATCAATGTTCTATGTGTCTTGGGCATAAAGAATCCAACATCAATCTATTCCCAAATGCATTCCTATAATGTGTCTATGATAAAGCTCAGGACGATACTCAACTACATGATCATCTTTAGCACATCGAAAATAGTGTGGTTCTAATCTAGGTCTACGATGCAATAAGGTAGGAATTTTATCAATGTATATTTCCTCATCACATTTAGACAATCTAAAATCAATGTCACTGTAAATCTCATACATGTCTCTAGATTTGTTTTCATTTAACAAATAATGATTATTTACAAAAGAAGATGAGTTTTCATCTGATATACATGTGGTATTTGTACCACTTGTACTTGCATCAGATGATGATGTTACCCGTTCATTTGACACAGAAATATTTGTTAGGGTAAAAGATGGAATGGGATGAGAATTTGTTTTTCAAACCAATTATTTTTAATTTTCTCATTACTCTTTACAGTGAAATCAGTCACAATATTAACACAATCAGAAGAAGTTGCATCATTACAATCCAAACAATTTAAAGATGAAATATAAACATCACTAGAACAAGATGAGACCGAGTCCGTTAGAGATTGACTAGAAACAAAAACAGAATTTAAACTAGATTTATTATCTAAGAGAGAATGCTGAGATTCAGGTGTACTAAGACTAGTGCATCCAAGCCCGCTAGTCGGTCTATAATCATAGTCCTCACGAACGTGCTTGGGGTTCACACCTTCTAAACCTGCAAACATACTGTTAGTATCTATTTTGATCAAATTATTCGAAGAATGAGGAACAGACATAGGTGAATAACCTAAGTACTAGGAGGAGGATAAACCTTAGTTTTTTCATATCCCAATCCTGTTTTAATTCTAGCCCCTTTTGAGATTTACATAAATCATCATGTTTCATCCCAGATATTGTCCATTTATCAAGCTTTGACTAAAGTTTGCTTGTTTCAAATTCAGCAAGCGCAACCCTTTCAGTCAAAGTGTTAATCTCAACATTTCTTTCCAAGACGATTCTTTTTAAATGATCATTTTCTTTCAAAGCTCATTTTAATATAACAAAATATTTAGACTCATTTATTTTAAATTCTTCATTAATTCGTTTTAAATATTTGTCATTAAGAATTAACAAACGATTAGCTTTGTATAACCAAATAACCTAATTTTGCACGTTGAAGAACACATGTCCTGAATTACCTAATAAGGAAGTCCCATCACAACCTTTTCTGTTGCTAAGGCTTTCTCACATTGGTACACTGGAGTACTTAACTTGTTTTCCTTGACAGTGGTAGCAGCATCATCTTTTCCATGATTTCGGTCGGTGGGTTGATTTCCTTCTTTGTTCATCTTCTTAACTTTACTTTCTTTCACGGTCTCATCTTCTTTCACCTCCACAGACACTTCAACTTAATCTCTAAGTTCTTTAAATGGATCAATTCATCCTCACTGTTCACCTTCTTCTTTTCTTCCACAATCTTAGCCACCAATGCCTAATTAATTTCATCTCTCGTCACTTCAACCTCAGCACTCCAATCAAAGTTAGAAATCAAAGTTGTCTCTTTCTTAGGATTCATCTCTTCTTTATTCCCGCTTGAAACCAGTATTGGGACTCCGGAGTTGCTAGGATCAATGATGATTGGCAATGGACATTCACATTTGAAGTGTCCCAACTGTTTGCAATTAAAACACCTCAGTTTAAACTTATCAAACCCCAGTTTGGAGTTAGAACTTTGACCTCCGAAGTTCTTCCTTCCCATGCGCTCCGTGAATCTTCTAGCTCTAAGTGTCAACATTACCATTTGACACTGAATGTCAGTCTCTTCAAGATCATCAGGATCCACATGATACATATCCTCCATTCTCATCCCTTTACCCTTCAACTCCCCCGCCACCAAGCCTTCATAACTTTGAACAAACATACCAAAAAGTGCCATTGTCTCGGAAGGAACTGATGTTTCAGAATTAGATTTCAAATTGACTTGATCTCTCCCAACACTACCACTAGCTCTAGAATAATCACCAGTATTCACTCCACATTGTCAAGATACTTGCATTGGAGAGCTTGCAGCGGAAGACAGTAATGTAGCATTCTGAGTGAAACCGGATGTAAGCATCATGGTTTGGTTGAATTCCCTTCTCTTCATGTCAAGCTCAAAAAAATTAAGCTTATTAATAATGTCCATAAGCTTGTAATCAATGAAACCTCTTTCCTACTTTGACATTCTCACTTATAAACTCCATTGTGGTGGAAGAGAGTCCAACAGCCTGTTAACCTGCTCACTATTGGGTAGTTTCTAGTCATATTTCTGCAGTGTGCTAGACACTATCAGAAAATGATTGCTAAGATCTATCAGGCTTTCATTCTTGTATCCCAGAATGGAGTTAAACTCCTTCTCAGCTTGAATACCCTTGTCTTTCTCCAGCTCATTGTTACTATCGTAGAACTCATAAAGAGCATCGAAAAGAGATTTAGCATTCTTATGTTTAGCAAATAGATTGTAGATATCTGATGCAAGACATACTGTTAGAGCTCCAAAAGCTTTCTGGTCTCTGTCAATCAACTTTAGATCTTTCTCGTTAAACGTGGTTGGGTCCTTGTTTTGAAACACGACATCACCAACAGTGACGGTTGGTGTATGTGAACTGAAGATGATAGATTCCCATTCTCAGTGTATAAGAAAAAGGCTTTGAGACATCACTTCCAATCTTCAAAGTTGTCTGTCGGAGCATATATAGTCATATATAGTGTGTTCGTCGCTTTTCGAATAGTCTAGGCTTAATGTTATACTCCTGATACGTTGTAAACACATGAAACTAGGTCATTCGCAGGAGCATATGCGAATGAGACTCAGTCGTACGACTGAGCCATGCTAATGGACCAGCCGTGCGACTGAGAGATGCGATTGGGACATTCGTAAGACTGAACCATAAGTATGGTCCAATCGTACGATTGAACCATACGCATGGTCCAGTCGTACGATTGGACCATGCTTATGGTCCAATCGCACGAATGGGCCCAGTCGCATCTAATATAGGCCGAGGCCTATATATACCGGTTTCAATGTGTAGAGAGAGAGGATTGAGAGGAAGTCTGCCCGGAGCGTAGGGCTGCCGGATGAGAGGGGAGATCATGCTCGATCTTCCCCTTGCCAAGAGCCTTGATTCTTATGTTGTAACGAGCTTGTAATCATTAGGTTTTTATCAATGAAACCAATATTTGATAGTTCGTGTTATTGATTTGACTTTTGGTTTTGGTTGTTCATCCTTCCGTCAAGAACATGCTTGGATGTTTATCGATCCTAAAAAACCAACTTCAAAATTGGTATCAGAGCCGGTTACTGCTGGAATGATCTAACAATCATTCTAGCAACCCGAGCTCTTGATTTCTGGATTGAATTTCAGATCTTGACGTTAAACCCACTTCGTGTTCTTCGTGTTTTGCTCAGATCTTGTTACGTGTGTTGCTTCTATGTTGAAATCGAATTCGAAACCACGTTCCTATCACCCTTTGGAATATGATGATGTCCACTTTGTTTCGGTTCATGTTGAATTCGTCAGATTAGGGTTTTGGGCAGCCCTGGCGACTGCAGGTCTGAAAATCTATGTGCGGACCCGTTCATGCGACTGGGCCATGCGAATGGACCATTCGTACGACTGGACCATGCGAATGAGCCATTCGTACGACTGGACCAGTCGTATGTTCAGTCGTGCGACTGGACTAGTCGTATGTTCAATCGCACGAATGAGCCATCCGCATTGACTCATCCGCATTGACTCATCCGCATTTGTTCCGGACCAAAAAAAAATAAAAAAATAAAAAATAAAAAAAAGAGTTTGGAACAGCTTCTTGCACAGATTTGAAGATGAGCAAAGCATATTCACCCAGAGGTTCGTTTGTCAAATAAGTTCGATGTGTACCCCATTATTCGTCGGATTTCCAGAATAGGTGAATGTAATTGGAACACGAAAGAGAGAAGAGAAGATGTCAGTAGTTGGTGCTGATTTTATGGGGTAGTCAGGAGCATCTGACTACTTATGGGCCAATCAAGTTATATTTATCCGCACAGAAAGGATTCTGCTTCTTAGGGGAAATCCTTGTATATAGAAAGTGAAGACGCAATCAGAAAGTGATGATGTGAACCGGTTTCCGATGATGAATCTTCGTGCATGCTGATTTGGTTGATATTGTCAGCTGTGGATTGGAACCTTCAACCTTTTGCCCAATACACCGTGTCAAGATGCAAGGAGATCACAATGTCTACATATTGGGATATGCTGAATGTGAGGGGGAATTTCTGCAGGTGGTGATGTTAATCAAGTTAGCCTGTGTGAAAGTTGAAGCAATGGAAAACTGTTCGTGTCATTATCTAGAAAAATCAGTCATATGGGGAATCTTGCTGCTATGATAGTGTTCTACAAAGTAAACGAAAGCTATTGTGCCTAAATTCATTTTCAGGGATATGGTAGTAACCTGACGGACCGGCAACGTTGGCTAATATGGTTTTCGTTTGATTCTATTGGCAACCAGAGCAAAGATTGACTGAAGATTGTAAGAGGTGTTATCTACTATTCGCAAGCAACGTACAAGGGGGAATTTGTTGGAGCATATATAATCATATATAGTGTGTCCGTCGCTTGTCGAATAGTCTAGGCCTAATATTATACACCTGATATGTTGTAAACACATGAAACTGGGTCATTCGCAGGAGCATATGCGAATGAGATTTAGTCGTACGACTGAGCCATGCTAATGGACCAGCCGTGCGACTGAGAGATGCGATTGGGACATTCGTAAGACTGAACCATAAGTATGGTCCAGTCGTACGATTGAACCATACGCATGGTCCAGTCGTACGATTGGACCATACGCATGGTCCAGTCGTACGATTGGACCATACTTATGGTCCAATCGCACGAATGGGCCCAGTCGCATCTAATATGGGCCGAGGCTTATATATACCAGTTTCAATGTGTAGAGAGAGAGAGGATTGAGAGGAAGTCTGCTCGGAGCCTAGGGCTGCCAGATGAGAGGGGAGATCATGCTCGATCTTCCCCTTGCCAAGAGTGTTGATTCTTATGTTGTAACGAGCTTGTAATCGTTAGGTTTTTGTCAATGAAACCAATATTTGATAATTCGTGTTATTGATTTGACTTTTGGTTTTGGTTGTTCATCCCTCCGTCAAGAACATGCTCGGATGTTTATCGATCCTGAAAAACCGACTTCACATTGTCTCCGTTTATGAGTCTCGAAGGTCGGTGGGAGCCACACTTTCTAAATTGGAAAGTGTAAGAGAAGTCATCCTTGACATTACAGTTTCGCTGAAGAAGATGATAATTTCGCTGAAATTGTAGATTCACATAGCTAGTTTTGTTGAGTCGACAGTAGTTATGCTGTGAATTTCGGCAACAGTTTCGCTACCCAAATGCTTGAGATTGCTTTGTTTTGCCGACAATTTCGCACGAAACAAGCTTGAACTTTCGTTCTAAGATACTTTCGATAACAATTTCGCTAGTAATATGCACACAAACACTGTTGAACTTTCATTCAAGATCACTACCTTCACTGAGATAAAGAAATTAACTACAAAGTGTAAAACATTTGTAGTTTCGCTAAACGAGAAGGCAGTTTCACTAGATAAATATGTAGGTTCGGTGGATGAATTTGGAAGACTTTTTCAACACGAAATCATTCTAAAATTGCCTAAATCTCAATGGATTTGAGATTGATGATTAAAAGAGCTTTCCCCACCAATAACAAGCAAAATTCAATCAAATTCCATATAGAATACACTCAAAGTTGATCCGGAATTGATGAAATGTTAACATTGAACAAAAACAACCAAAACCTCAAACAATCAAGAACACTAAGGCTCTAATACCATTTTGTTGGTCCATTCGTTCGAATTGCAGTACAATTGATGTGTTCAATTGTTTAATATCATAAACAATACCCAAAAAACAAAGAAGAATAAGAATGATAATACACACAAAGTATTCAAAAGTAAACAATAAGGATCCAATACAATCAATAGAAACAAGCTCAAATATATTTCATCAGAGTAACAGCTTACAATACACACTTGCAACAATAATATTCGATTAGGGTTTTTGCAAGGATGCCCAACAATAAGCAAGATCAAAACAATATATACAAGTAATAGTTTTGCTTACAATTTCGCTATTAGTGAAACTATGATGCCGAAACTATAGTTTCGCCTGGCAGAAAAACAGTGTCGCCGGGTGAACTAAACACCTAACTATGAGCGAAACTGTAATTTCGCTCATAGTTTCGCCGGGCGGCAAAACTACACAAAATAAACAATATTCAAAAGTAAACTAACATTAAACCTATTACAAAGGAATATAACATAATCTAATCTAAGGTAAGTCCAACTTATACATGATCTTCACATAACTTGTCAGGATGGAAAGAATTGCTTATATTGAATAAATGAGATAGATGAAAATCGTTAACATGTCTTTATTAAAACACCATTATCATTGGTTACAAATATTATAAGATATGTTGATGCATTTGATCTTGTTGATACATTATGTTCCTAGTTATGTTCTTAATGTAAAAGTCTTTCATTTCTTACACATGTGTAATGTAATTATTCAATGAAATATGATATGCATTTGATGTTTATTTATCTTTTATTATTTCATATTATTATTGTGTTAAGTAGAATTCATATGTATGAACTTCATATGTAGGCTTGAGAGTGTTGTACACAATTCTAAGTCAATAATAATTGGGAAATGTGTTCAACTTAGTCGAGTGATTATTCATGATAATGGACCATACTTATGGACAATACGCATGAATGAATCATACTAATGAACCAGTCGAATGACTGAACCAGGAGACTGGATCTGTCGTATGATTGAGGCATAAGATTGACTTAGTCGCACGACTGAACTTTCAGTCGTATGTATGACTCAATCACATGAGTCAGTCGCATGACTGAACCATGCTAATTGTTCAGTCGTATGAATGAAAGCTGCAAACCTATAAATGCCACTTAATTCACGGAATAGAGAACACTTTGAGAGTAACTTCGAATATACATAAACCCTAGCCATCCAGAGCGTCCAGAACACCTAATCCAACTTCATAGTTTGTTCTTAATTGATTTCTACTCATTCTTAATGTTTGTTTTATCGTTAGATCGATCGGGTTATCGTTCTCACTTATTGGATCACCAATCAAATAGGATTCCGCACTATTTGATCTGGTTTCATGCAGAATCTGTTAGTACTCCCTATGTACGCGGTCATAACAAGTGGTATCAGAGTTTTGGCTCATGATTTTGCATGGATTCAATTAGTTTTTGGTGTTAAAACTCACGTTTTCAATCAATAGAGTCACCACTTTGATTCAAAAGGTGTTTTCTACGTCAGCATGCATTAAAGTTTCGGTTTTTAGTCATACGGCAAATTAGGGTTCCTAGGAAACTCATATTTTGTGTCAAAGTGTCAAAATATTCAATTTAGCAACACAACAGCCTTCAGTCGCACGATTAGCCCATTCGTACGATCGAACTCATTTGTATACTCTATTCACACGACTGAACTTAGTCACATCTCTCATTCGCATGACTGAATAACTCCAGTCGGTTGAGTCCAATCGCCTTGTTCATACGCATGACTGAATCCAATCGCACGATTGAATTCATTTGCATCGTTCATTCACACGAGTGACCCATTCGTATAGCCTATTCGCACGAGTGAAACTATCCTGTTCTATGTTTACCAAGTTTAAAGCAATGGAAGACCAATTGCTACTTTTACTAGTGGAAAGGACTCACGCATCCAGAATCTTCTACTTCCGGAGAATGAGATTGGAAACCATAATAAACTGCCAAGCTGTTAGCGTTGGATAAATACCTATAGTAGAAATAGCGGTTTGAAATCTACTTAAATGAAGTTGACCCAATCCATTAATACTGTAACATAGTGCCAGTCAGTGCAAATGGAGTCAAGTTGACCTTGGGAGGAATGAGCGAAGGTCAGAATATTCTGTTTAATGCTAAAAAGAAAGTATATGCCTTGTTGACTCAGTCTATACCTAAGGACATCTTTCATCAGTTCTCTGAGAACAACCAAGCTAAGAAGTTATGGGTTGTTTTGGAAATGAGATATGAAGGGAATGCAACTCTGAAAGCACTAAAGGCTAAAGATCTTAAGAAGGAATTTGATATTTTTTCTTCAATTGGTAATGAGAGCTTGGATGATATCATCGATCGGTTTTATCACCTGATGAGTGAGTTGCACACTCATGGCGTGACCACATCCAAGGAAGATAAATTCTCTAGCTTTGTTGATGGTCTGCTAGATAAATAGGATCCATTTGTGTCAAATCTGAGACAAAATGAAATTCTTGCTACTTTAGACATAAATTATTTCATTTTGAAGTTAGGGGAGGAAGAACTACGTATGAAATACAAGTCAAAGAAAGGATCCTATGTTAAGAATCCTTCACCATACAATTCAGTTCCAACTCCAGCTGTTTCAGGAGCACCGTTACAAATGGCGTTTGTGTCTAGCTCTTCTACTCCTTCCCAAAGAAATGCATGAGGAACCAAAATGTGAGGGTCACCTGGAACCCAATACATAGTTCCTGAGGCAATAACTACAAAGTTAAAGACCGAGAATCTCAGAAATGTCATAGTGGAATTTGCTAAAGAGCATATGGATCTTTTAGCGGCTGTTGTACAATCTTATGATGGTTTAGTTGCAGGTAAGATTGGAAATTGTCATCTTGCTGATGACTACGAGCAAGTTGATGAAACTAAGCAAGAAAGAACGGATACAATGTAGGCATTGGCTAGTGCAGTCAGAAGAGCAAATAAGTTTGTCAAAAAGACGGGGCAAAATCTAATTGCCACCAAAGATACTACTTTTGGTTTTGACAAAACCAAAGTCATGTGCTTCAACTATGGTGAAAAGGGGCATTTTAAACGTGAGTGTGTAAAGCCAAAGAAAACTGGAAATGGAAATCCATTTCCTACATTCAACCATCAAGACAAGGACAAGATTGGAACTTCATCTTTAAGTAAAGAGACAATGGCTTTGATTGCTCAAGGTGATGAAGGTCAAGATTGGTCTTTCCAATTTGTTTCTGAGGGTGATCTAAACATTGCTTTCATTGATGCATTGGATGATGGATCTGCAAGTGAAGGAGACATCATAGCTAAGCAACCTTTAGATATCGAATAAGCTATGGATGTTGTTGATCATCTGGTTGATGAAGAGCTTAGAGCTACAAATTTAGAATCTCCAGTCACCGAAGGGTCTGACTCTGCTTTGATAGTTGATTCGTCTGACTCATCACAGGGTGCCCGCTACAGCGCTATCACTAATACCTGGATTATTGATGGTGGGACGTCCAGGCACATGACGGGGAATTCTTCTCTCCTTTTCAACATCAAACAAATTAAAGGGGACACGTATCATTCGTGGGAATAAAAGAGGTTACATCACCGCCCAAAGCAAAGTGGGAAACAAGAAAGTGAAATTTGACAAGGTCAACTACGTTCAACAATTGCAAACAACTTGCTTTCTGTCTCCCAAATCTATGATAAGGGATACAAGGTTGTGTTTGACAACAAGAAGTGCTACATGTTGAAGAAGGATTATGTTATCGAGGAGGATAAAGTTCTAATGTCAGCTTCAAGATATAACGATCTGTATGTCTTGGATCTATCAAAATCCTCCACAATTGAGTCCACTATCCAATGCTTCTTGTCAAAGGCAACAGAGAAGGATTCAGTCTCCTGGCATCGGAGAATGGGACACATTAATCCCAGGAAGATGAATCATTTGGTTTACAATGATCTGGTGAATGGAGTTACAATTAAGAATTTCCAGCTCAAAGATTTCTGCATAGAATGTAAGAAAGGGAAACAGACCAAGAAGTCTCACAAGGTAAAGAAAGTTAATTCTATGGATTTTCCTCTCGAACTTCTACACATGGATCTGTTTGGCCAAGTCAGTATAAAGAGCATTGTTGGATATTTGTATTGCTTTGTAGTAACTGATGATTACTCAATATTCTCTTGGGTGATGTTTCTGAAAGCCAAGTCAGAGACATTGATTCATTCAAGCATCTAGTCACTACATTGGAATCACTCTACAAGCTGAAAGTACGAAAGATTCGATCAGACAACTGAACAGAGTTCAAGAATCAGTGGATGGAGGTATACTGTAGAGAGAAAGGAATTGTACATCAACTTACTTCTACCTACACTCCACAGATGAATGGGGTTGCTGAAAGAAAGAATCAGAGCTTGATAGAGACAGCAAGGATAATGTCAGCCGACTCTAAACTGCCTATTCAGTTTTGGAACAAGGCAGTGGAAAATGCATGCTACACTCTCAATCGGGTCTCAGTGGTCAAGCATTATGGGAAAACATGTTATGAATTGCTCTAGTGACATAAACCAAACTTGGAGTATCTTGAACCATTTGGAGCACCATGCATGCTGTTAAAGAAGACTCAGACTGGGAAGTTTTGTGAGAAGGCAGAAGAAGGTATCTTTCTCGGATATAGTATACCAGACAAGAGAGTTTTTAACAACTCAATAGGTCAGGTAGAAGTGTGGTGCAATGTTGAAGTCCAAAGATACACCACCCCCTGCTGGAAAACGACCTTCCTTCTTCTTTGATTATGATGGAATTTTTAAGTCCTTCAATCTACCTCCTTCTCATCCTGATGATGAGTTATCTGCTACAATGATGTACGATGCTCTGAACACTCCACCAGACTCGACATCATCGGCTTCATTAGATGATACTTCTAGTCCTTCACGGGGAGAGCTTGAGGTAAGTGATTCTTCCTCTGATGATGAAGCAATTAAGACTAAAAATATGGACAAGGAGGAACAGGTTCCCACTAATGAAAGTACACAAGCATCTGATATTGATGCCACTGACACTTCTGAACCTCATACTCTAATAGCGACAAATACTGAACGAAGGATTCCAAATCTAGAAAACAAGGTAGCTGTTCCCACCACTCCCTGAACTCGCGTTAATGTGAATCATCCCGTGGATAATGTCATCGGGGATATTTTTTTGGGAGTCCAGACACGAAATTAGCTATACATAGCTGATTATGCCTCAGTCATGGAAAAATGATTTCTACACGATGGTGCTTATCGATGTTTTGTGTCTCTTTGAGCCAAAATATGTAAGTGAAGCTTTAAATGATGAGGCATGGGTAAGTGCTATGCAAGAGGAACTCCTTCAGTTTAAGAAGTTAGGAGTATGGACTCTTGTGGATAGACCCAAAGGTGCTAAGGTGATTGGCACTAAATTGGTTCTTAAGTGGAAAAAAGATGACCAAGGGGACATAATGAGAAACAAGGCTCGGCTTGTCGTACAAGGGTTTAGATAAGTTGACGGAATTGACTACAATGAAGTGTTTGCACCTGTGGCAAGGAAGGAAGCAATACGTATATTCTTAGCCTATGCATCCTACATGAAGATCAACGTTTATCAATTGGATGTGAAAAGTGCATTCCTTCATGGTGAAATCCATGAAACTGTGTATGTCAGTCAACCTGAAGGATTTGAGGATCCTAATCATCGGGATAGAGTTTATAAACTGGACAAGGCTCTTTACGGGCTTCATCAAGCTCCACGACCCTGGTATGAGAAACTCTCTACTCATCTGGTGAAACATGGATTTCGCAGAGGGGTTATTGACTGCACGTTGTTCATCAAAGAAAAGGATGGTGATTTACTACTTGTATAGATATATATGGATGACATAATCTTTGTTTCCAAAAATGAAGAATTGTGTAAAGAATTTGAATCAGTGACGAAAGCTGAGTGTGAGATGAGTGCCATGGGAGAGATGAATTTCTTTCTTGGGTTACAAGTGGATCAGACACCAAATGAGATTTTCCTACATCAATCTAAATATGTAGGGGATATCCTCAGTTGGTTCGACATGGAGAATGCAACGGCTGTTGGAACTTCACTTGCCTCGAACCACGATGTGGTACCCACCAAAATGGTGACCTGATAGATCCCACTATGTACAGAGGAATGATCGGATCTCTAATGTACCTCACAGCCTCTCGTCCTTATATTACGTATGCCATGTGTCTCTGTTCTAGATATCAGGCTAAACCGAAAGTAAATCATTTAATTGAGGTTAAAAGGATCTGTCGTTATCGAAATGGTACACCAACACTCGGGTTGTGGTATCCTCATGATGATGACTTTGAGCTTACAACGTATAGTGACTCAGACTATGGTGGTTGCAAGATGAATTACAAGTCAATATTAGCAGGATGTTAGTTCTTTGGAAGACGATTAGTCACCTGGAAGTGTAAGAAGCAGACATCTGTTGCTTTGTCAACATGTGAAGCTGAATATGTTGTTGCTGTAAGCTGCTCCTCAAAAATCATTTGGATTCAACAGTAAATGCGAGACTACGGTTTTCAATTTTCTAACAACCCTATCTTTGTTGATAATTCTGCTACAATTGTTGTCACTAAAAATCCGGTCCAACACTCTAAAAATAAACACATCGGTATTAAATATCACTTTATACGTGACTGTTTTGAAAAGAAATTAATCAATGTTGTTAAAATAAATACGGATTTTCAATGTGCCAACCTCTACACAAAAGTGTTTGACAAACCTCGGTTTTTATATCTTTTAGAGGTAAATGGCGTGAAAAAGAAAAATGATGTGATTCAAGAAGAATAAAGTTCTTAGTCCGACAAGTTTTTCTCTTATTTATTTTTTATTTTTTACTTTATTTTCCTATCTTTTAAAATCCAAAAACACAAAAAGATTTTTGGTTTTAGAATTTTAGGGGGAAAATAGTTTAGTTTCAATATCAGTATTTAATTACTTAAAAAAATAAAAATAGAAAAAAACAAGGGGGAAGGTCAGATAAGCCGAAAGCAAAAAATCATATCTGTGATTTTGATTCAAAATTTATGGAAAAATGATAGTATACAAGGAATAAATTGTTTGGGACATCAAAAAGATTTAAATGTTCAAATGTTATGTTCAAATTACAAGTCTGAGAAGTCTAAGCAAAATTAAGGAAAAATGATAGTACAGTTGTATACTAGTGAGGTAACACAGAGAAAGTAGACCTAGGGGTTGCTAGCTTATTATATGATGTGTCAGTAGATTTAACACAATAGACGAGTAGACTTCGTTGGTGAATCAAATTCAAACTAATTTGTTCAACTTGTTGTGGGTTCTCTTCTTATCCCTGGTTAATACAATCATTGCATTTCCAATAAGGGGTGACGAGCAAGATAAACGCCACAAATGTGTGCAGATGACCATAAAAATAAGCAAAGAAAATGAAAAAAAATGATTAAGCGCAATCAAGCTAATGACTAAAGTTGTTGGTGCGTTATGTGCAAAATAAACATGCTCTAACAAGAAGATAGGTTGTGTGCCTCTCTACTGTGTGGTGGCACTGACCTGAGGATAAGCATAACCTAAATATTCTGGAATTCATTGTTGTTTGCGCCTCTCTGATGTGCGATGGCACTGCCTTGAGGCTTGGCATCTTTTTGAAAGCTCTTAGAATAGTTTCTTCTTGTCAAATACCCATAGACCGCTCAACAATCTCCTAAGGAATGTTGATTACCATATATGTGTGGGATCCACAAATGCTTGTTGAAATAATATAACCTAACTTATCACCAATGTGAGTCAAAAATCTGTGTATGGGGTCCTTATCGCTTAACCCTAGATGATATGGCTTTGTGCTCAAGAGGGGGTTAAGCATACGACAAGACCTAGATACAAATGAAAAGATAATAAATGTACGAAAAGTGCGATAAGTACGATAAGTACGAAATGTGCAAAATGTGCGAAATGTACGAAACGAACGATGATGAAGATAATAATTATTACCTTGATGTGCGTATGATGTGTGATCACATGTGATGGTAAAGAAAATGTTTTAACGAATAAAAGGTAATATAATTTTTTTTCAAACTAGAACTCAGTCAGTAACGCTAACTTTTATGTGTTTCCAGCTGGCAGGTAATTGTTGCTGAGGATGGCATGGGGCGGCTACTTCGCTCTTTTTGGATGGCATTCTTTTGTATAATGTTTTTGCATTGTAATACGAACGAACAATATTTTTTAATGAAAGATGTGTTATTTTGCAAAAGTGTTTATTTAAAGGAAACGAAATGTTTGTTTAAAGTGTTTCTATTGCATGATTTTAGTAAAGTTAATGTAATTATACGTTTTATGTGTGATGATTGACCAGTTGTGAGCGTCCCAGGAACGGTCCTTACAAGTTGGTATCAGAGCTGAAGTTTAAGTGAAACGGGTAAAGTTTGAAAAGAAACCTTAACTTATAATGAAAATGGGGCGGAAAGAGAAGGGATGCCAGTCTGCGTAATTACGTGCCATTAGGTATTTTCTTAATGATAACTGGCATTATGTATGCATGTTATGTGGTTTATATGTTATTTGTAGATTTAGATACTGATGTACTCACGATAGTAAGTGATTGAGATATGAACAGTAAAGTAAGTGGCTAATCACAACTAGCCACTGTAATTAGGGATTTACTATACTTGACATAAACTAAGCTATTACCTTGAATGACCGTGTTGGTGTTTGAATCTTATAGCATGTTAGAGGATGGATAGTGGTAGATCTTCTAAGGCTTGACGTGGTGGAGGTTGTGGTGGACGTGGTACTATACCACGAGTCACAAGAGGAAGGCCTAGAGCCGAAGAGGTGGCTCATGAAGAGCCCGAGACCCCTCATCCCGAGGACGGAGATGAGAGTGCTAACTTAAGAGCCATAGTGAAGGAGGCTGTTGTTGACGAAGTGCATCGGGTCATGTAGACGATCCTACGTCTGTGGTGACTGAAGTGATAAAGGTTGTGTGGGAAGGAGAAAGAAGGGAGAGGAACAGGTCCTCGAGAGGACGGGAGTAACCGGAAACTGAGACGGTTCTCTATGATGATGAGGAGGAGGAAGAAGAGCCTGTGCAGGAGGTGGCACGAGGCTGTAACTACGACGCATTTCAAAGATGCAAGACCCCTACCTTTGATGGTAATGGCATTGCTATTGCTGCTCACCGATGGGTGAGAGAGATGGAAGCTGTACTTGGTATCAGCGAGTGCCGAGAGGATCAGAAGATGAAGTTCGCTACTCACTCGTTTGTGGACTCAGCTTTGTGTTGGAGGGACAATATTGTCCAAGCTGAGGGTAGTCTGGCGATAGGAAAAATGAGGTGGCCAGAGTTGAAGCAGCTGGTGATTAAGGAGTTTTGCCCTCATAGAAGTATTGATGAGCCCTTTGATGTAGAAACTGCCATAGGTAAGTCTACTAGGATTTCTGAGATGATAGAAGGTTGTGACATTGAATTAGAAGGTTATAAGTTTCATGTTAGATCATTTGTGATGACCTTAGGCGGTTTCGATGTAGTCCTTGGAAAGGATTGGTTAGCGGACTACGAGGCGAACATTGTGTGTCGCAAAAAGATGGTCAGATTGACAGTGCCTGACGGGAACTCGGTAACAATTTACGATGATCGAGTTACAACTATCCCGAAGGTGATTTCGATGGCGGTGGCGGGAAAGTGCATGAGGCGTGGATGTAGTGCCTACTTAGCCTACGTGAAGGATGTAGATATGCCAACACCACAACTGTCTGATGTACCGGTTGTGTGTGACTTTCCAGACATGTTTCCCGAAGACCTACTAGGAGTGCCACCTAACTGTGAGATCGAGTTCCAGATTGACTTGATACCGGTGCCCAACCAGTAGCTAAGGCATCGTATCGGTTGGCTCCGACCAAGATGAAGGAACTGATGGAGCAACTACAGGAGTTGCTTGATAAGGGTTCATTAGACCGAGTATCTCTCCTTGGGGTGCTCCGGCCTTATTTGTGAAGAAGAAGGACGGTAGTATGAGAATGTGTATTGACTACCGGGAGCTGAACAAGTTGACGGTCAAGAATCGGTATCCATTACCGAGGATCGATAACCTGTTCGATCAGCTCCAAGGTGCCAGTTGGTTCTTGAGGATAGACCTTCGATATGGCTACCATCAACTGAATGTTAAGGAGCAAGATATTCCTAAAACAGCTTTTCGCATGCATTATGGACACTATGAGTTTCTCTTTATGTCTTTTGGTTTGACCAACGTGCCAGCTGCTTTTATGGACTTGATGAATCAAGTGTGTTGGCCAATGTTGGATAAATCAGTGATTGTGTTTATCGATGATATCTTGATTTATTCGAAGAGTAAGAAGGAGCATGCCTGTCACATTCAAGAGGTGTTGGAGACGTTGAGAAGGGAGAAGTTGTATGCCAGTTCTCTAAGTGTGCATTCTGGTTGCATGAGGTTTAGTTCTTGAGTCACGTGGTGAATCCCGGGGGGATTATGGTGGACCCGGCAAAGGTGGAGGTGGTGATGCAATGGAAGTCACCAAAGATGCCATCGAGATCCATAGTTTCTTGGGTTTGGCGGGCTATTACAGAAGATTCATCCAAGAATTCTCTAAGATAGCTTCTTCACTAACCAAGTTGACCCGCAAAGATGTGAAGTTTGTATGGGGTTAAGATCAGGAGAAGGCATTTGAGGAGTTAAAGGCGAGGTTGACTCAAGCTCTTGTCTTGTTGTTACCCGGTAGAAGAAAAGATTTGGTGGTTTATTCCAATGCTTCCTACTATGGGGCTAAGATCAGGAGAAGGCATTTGAGGAGTTAAAGGCGAGGTTGACTCAAGCTCCTGTCTTGTCGTTACCCGATGGAAGCAAAGATTTGGTGGTTTATTCTGATGCTTCCTAATCAGGGTTGGGATGTGTGTTGATGCAAAGAGGAAAGGTTATAGCCTATGCATCTCGACAGCTGAATGTTCATGAGGTTAATTACCCTACTCATGACTTAGAGCTAGCAGTCGTGGTCTTTGCGTTAAAGATTTGGAGGCACTACTTATACGGGACGAAGTGCATCATATTTACTGACCAAAAGGGCTTGAAGTACTTCTTCGAGCAGAAAGACTTGAACATGAGGTAGAGGAGATGGTTGGAGCTCATAAAGGATTATGATTGCAAGATCCATTACCGTCCGGGCAAGGCTAACGTGGTGGCAGATGCCCTTAGCCGAAAGGAGAGACCCGAGCTGATTTGGGTGAACGCTTACAAGTTAATTATGACCTCTGATGTGATAAAGTAGGTCAAGGAGTTTCAAGATGAGGCATTGAAGGAAGATCATCTTAACTTTGAAAGACTGAGAGGTCTGGTCATGGAGTTGGGTGAAAACACACCCGGTGTTAGGACCCGATTTAGACGGATGTGGATTCCATGTTTTGGGGATCTACATGTGAAGATTATGGATGAAGCTCATAAGAATCGATACTCTATTCATCTTGGTGATACGAAGATGTACCAAGACATGAAGAAAGATTATTGGTGACCGGGTATGAAGCGCGATGTAGCGGTGTATGTGAGTAAGTGCCTTCTTGTTTACAAGTAGAGGCCAAGTACCAGAAGCCGTATGGGAAGATCCAACCGTTGGATATACTGGAGTGGAAGTGGGAGCATATCACAATGGACTTTATTACGAAGCTACCGCATACGGCGCGAGGGTAGGTTGCTATATGGGTGATAGTTGATCGTTTGACGAAGAGTGCTCGCTTCCTACCGATCCGCGAGACATATTCATCCGAGAGGTTAGCGGATCTATTCTTTAAGAAGATTGTGACTCGTCATGGTGTGCCAGTGTCTTTTGTGTCTGCTCGTGACACCCGGTTTACATCTAAATTTTGGAAGAAATTCTATGATGCGATGGGGACGAGGTTACATATTAGCACGACATATCATCCTCAGACGGATGGTCAGTCGGAGAGGACGATTCAAATGCTAGAAGATATGCTTCGGGCATGCATCATTGCTTTTGGAGGAAGTTGGGATGACCACTTACCATTAGCAAAGTTCTCATATAACAATAGTTATCATGCCAGCATTGGTATCCCCCCTTATGAGATGCTATACGGTAGAAGATGTAGAACACCCGTCTATTGGGGTGATATTGGTCAGAAAGAGTTAGGGAGTATAGAGGTGATCGAGGCTATGACTGAGAAGTTTGAAAAGATAAAGGCCTTCATGAAGGCAGCTAAAGATAGGCAAAAGTCGTAAGCCCAAAAACGACGCAGACCGATTGAGTTCCAGGTGGGTGACAAAGTTATGTTGAAAGTCTCACCTTGGAAGGGCATCATTCGGTTAGGAAGCGGGGCAAGTTGAGCCCAAGATATATAGAGCCTTTCCAAATTATTGCTCGGGTAGGAGAGGTGGCCTATAGGTTGGAGTTGCCCAGGTAGTTAAGTGGAATTCATCTGACATTCCATGTATCTCACTTAAGAAAGTGCTTAGCCGAGGAGGATATGGTGGTGTCACTGGAGGATAATGAAGTGGATGAATGACTCAATTATATGGAGCAACCGGTGGCGATCATCGATCGCAAAGAGAAGAGGCTAAGGAATAAGGTGGTTCCCTTGGTGCGTGTACAGTGAAAGCACAAGAAGGGATCAGAGTCCACTTGGGAAGTTGAGGAGGAGATGAGGCAGCATTACCCTTAACTATTCAGCAACTAACAGGTTTTGAGGACGAAACCTAAATAAGGAGGGTGGACTTGTGACGCCCGGAATAAAGTCTAAGCGAGCCAAATAATAATAATGGGCTTAGACGAGATTATTTAATGTAAATAAGATGGATATGGGTTATAGACCGAGTTAACTTTTCGGGTTATGTATCTGGCGAGTTAAAGGTCCCATGAATGCCCGGTATATATAAACAAATCAGCCTGAGCAACTCTCATTTGCAACTCAACACCCCAAATTCTAGTGAGAGAGAGTAGAGAGAGAAAGTGCAGAGAATTGAAGATTCAAGGCTCAATTGATCACAGGATTAAAGATTGATATTCGTTGGCATCCAAACAACAAGAAAACACCAAGAATCTAGGTAAGAAACATCATTTAATCGTTCCTTTTGATGTAAACCCAGATTCTAGGGCTTGGGTTTTTGAAGGTGGTAAAGATTCGCCCAAAACTCACGTTTTTGTGTAAGAAAACATGTAAGAAGCTTACATATAGCTTATTGGGTGATAAACCAAGGTTTTGGATGTAAAAGATTGAAGGTTTGGGTCAAAAATGGGTTGGTTCATAATTTTCAGCCCATTCTATGAAATTAAGGTTCAACCAGTGAAATTGCGTAGCCACCCAGCGAAACTATGAAAGCTTCCTGCAAAACTATAGTTTTGCAGGTAGTTTCACAGACATGGTTTTCCAATGAAAGTTGGGCGAAACTACCAGGCAAAGATGCCAGCGAAACTAGTAGCGAAACTGTTGGCGATACTAGCAGCGAAACTGTTGATCTGACAGCGAAATTAGCAGTGAAATTAGGTAGAAATTAACCCCTTTGAGTGTTAACTTATCTGTAGGTTGTGTAGTGCGACCCTTGTTTTGAAAGCTTGATTGAGAAGCTAATCATCGAGTCCAGGTGAGTTCTAGATCCGCTATTTAAAGGTCTTGAACTAGTTTGGGGCTGGAAATGCATACTAAATAAAAGCTTTAAATGACCAAGATTTTAAGGGGTTAAACTGGAAGATCGATTTTTCTATGGCGAAATGTGCTATGTAAAAGTGTTAAAATAAAAAAATTTCACGTTAACCTAGCAGCACGACCCCAGCCAAGGGCGTTGCCCCTTAGACCCCACTAGGGGCTGCTACCCCTAGGACCCTGTTGTTAGGGGCTCTGGTGTCCCGCGGAGGATCACTTATGTTTATGATGCTTATACTTGTGGTGCATATGCATATGTATGTAATGTATGGTGCATGATGTTTATGATTATCTGTGATGGTATATGTTATGTATGATGAGGCGTGATGATGTTATGCTTATGTATGATATATTTTCTTATGTTCCTTACTACGTATTATGATGTGACTTTACGTGGTGTGATTATGTAAATGAACGTATAGTATTATCTTAACGAAGTGAAAGATTTAAGATAATAAAAGTGGAACATAATGAATGAACAAATAAAAGTCTTGCAAGCAAAAGAAAGGAGGTTCATAACTCATTGAGAGTTGTTAGCCCAACTGTGTGTTTACAGTGTGCAATCTTCGCTAACCCTTAAGTGTTCACACACAGGGGGAGTTAATCTATGTGACTACTCTATATGTGCGATATGTGCGATATGTGCAATATAGGATCCTTGTCACTTAACCCTAGATGATATGGCTTTGTGCTCAAGAGGGGGTTAAGCATACGACAGGACCTAGATAGAAGTGAAAAGATAATAAATGTATGAAAAGTGTAATAAGTATGAAATGTGCAAAACTTGCGAAATGTACAAAATGAACGATGATGAAGATAATAATTATTACATTGATGTACGTATGATGTGTGATCACGTGTGATAGCAAAGAAAATGTTTTAACGAATAAAAGGTAATACAATGTTTTTGTAAAACTAGAACTCACTTAGCAACGCTGACTTTTATGTGTTTCCAGTTGACAGGTAAATGTTGCTAAGGATGGCATGGGCGGCTACTTGGCTATTTTTGTATGGCATTCTTGTGTATAACGTTTTTACATTGTAATACAAATGAACGATATTTTGTAATGAACGATGTATTTTTGCAAAACTGTTTATTTAAAGGATATGAAATGTTAGTTTAAAGTGTTTCCGCTGCATGATTTTAGTAAAGTTAATGTAATTATATGTTTTATGTATGATGATTGACCAACTGTGAGCGTCCCATGAACGGAGCCTTACATTGACCCCATAAAAACTTTACTTCCTTACAGGTCAACTTGGTTAGTGGAGAAGCTATATTGGAATGTCTGAATGAACCTTCTGTAATAGCCTACCAAACCCAAGAAACTACGAATCTCGGATGGCGTCTTTGATGACATCCATTGCATTACCGCCTCCACCTTTGTCGGGCCTATCATAATCCCCTCAGGACTCACCACGTGATCCAAAAACTAAACTTCGCGCAACCAAAACGCGCATTTAGAGAACTTAGCATACAACTTTTCCTTTCACAATGTCGCCAACACATCCCGAATGTGATCGGCATGCTCCTCCTCGCTCTTTGAATAATTCAGGATATCATCAATAAACACAATTACTGATTTATCTAACATCCGTCGACACACTCGATTCATTAAGTCCATAAAAGTAGTTGGGGAATTGGTCAAACCAAAATACATAACGAGAAACTCGTAATGTCCATAACGCATGCGAAAAGTTGTTTAAGGAATATCCTGCTCCTTCACCTTCAACTGATGGTAACCAGATCGAAGGTCTATCCTCAAAAACCAACTAGCACCCCGAAGCTTATCAAACAGGTCATCAATTCTCGGTAAGGGGTACTGATTCTTCACTGTCAGATTATTTAGCTCATGGTAATCTATACACATTCTTATACTGCCATCTTTCTTTTTCACAAATAAGACCGGAGCACCCCAAGGAGAGATACTCGGTCTAATGAACCCCTTATCAAGTAGCTCTTGCAATTGCTCCATCAATTCCTTCATCTTAGTCGGAGCCAACTGATACGGTGCCTTAGCAACAAGTTGGGCACCCAGTATCAATTCAATTTAGAACTTAATCTCATGTTCTGGTGGCACTCCTGGTAAGTCTTTGGGAAACACATCTAGAAAGTCACACACCACCGGCACGTTGGTCAGTTGTGGTGTTGGCATATCCACATCCTTTACGTAGGCCAAGTAGGCACTACATCCATGCCTCATGCACTTTCCCGTCACCACCATTGAAATCATTTTTGGAATCGTAATGACTCGATTACCATAAACCGTCACCGAACTCCCGTCAGGTACTGTCAACCGGATCATCTTCTTGCGACAAACAATATTCGCTCGTAGTCCGCCAACCAATCCATTCCTAGGACTACATAAAACCTACCTAAGGTTATCACGAAGGGTCTAACAGGACACTTGTGACCTTCTAATTCTACATCGTAATCCTCTATCAACTCGAAAATCCTGGTAAACTTACCTATGGCAGTTTCTACATCAAAGGGCGTATCTATACTCCTACTACTAGCAGGAAATTTAACACAGAAAGCAGTAGAAATAAAACTTTTACTAGCACCATAATCAAATAACACAAAAGCTAGAGTTGATTTACTAGAAACGTACCTGACACAACATCGGGGTTCGTCCTAGCCTCCTCCTGCGTCATCGTGAACACTCTGGCACTCACCCTCTGTTCTTCTCCTCCCGTTTTCTTCACTCCCAAACCTTCAGCCCTTGGCTTCTTGCAGTCTCTACTCTTGTGGCCCACCCCGCCACAGTTAAAACACCTTCCCGCCTTGCCTTCTCTCACCATATGACCTGGCTTCCCACACTTGAAGCACACGTTCAATCCCCACCTCTACTTGTGTGCTCCTTTCCACACTTACCACACCTTCTCATTCCCGCACGGATGTGACCATGCGTCGGTCATCCACGCGCGCACCTTTGTTGCTTTGAGTGGCCCCGCCACGTCCAACCAGCTTCCCATTCCAATTCTGGTCACCACCACCTTTCTTGCTGACATCAACCACCACCACTGTTCTTTCATCATACAACCTCACCACCAAGTCAACCACCAACCTAAACGTGCTCGGCCGGGCAGCGATCAGGTGCCTACGGATATCGGCCGGCAAGCCCTAGATGTACCTCTTAATCGTTCGTGACAAAGGCATCACTTGATCCGAAACCAGCCGTGCCATCTCGTTAAACTTCGTGGTGTATTGTTGATGTGTCATTGTTCCGCCTCCAGTTGTAGGAGCTCCCTTTCCAGCTTATCCATCTCTCTATGAGGACAGAACTCCTCAATCACTAGCTTCTTCAACTCAAACCACCTCATTCTTCCAATAGCCCAGCAACCCTCAGCTTGGACAATGTTGTCTCACCAACACATAGCCGAGTCCACAAACGAATGGGTACCGAACTTCACCTTCTAGTCTTCCCCTCACTCACTAATGTCGAGTACCACCTCCATCTCTCTCACCCATCGGTGAGCAACAGTAGCAGTACCGTTACCGTCAAAGGTAGGGGGCTTACACCTTTGAAATCCCACATAGTTACAGCCTCATGTCATCTCCTGCACAAGCTCTTCCTCCTCCTCATCATCATCCGAGAGAACCGTCTCAGTCTCCGGTTGCTCTTGTCCTCCCGAGGACCGGTTCCTCTCCTTTCTTTCTTCTTCCCACACCGCCTTTATCACCTTTGACACTACAGATGGTAAGATCGTGTGCATGACCTGATGCACCTCTTCAACAACAGCCTCCTTCACTGAGGCTCTTAGGTTAGCACTCTCGTCCCCATCCTCCGGATGAGGTTTCTTGGGTTCTTCATGAACCACCTCTTCAACTCTAGGCCTTCCTCTTGTGACCCATGGTTCAGCACCACATCCACCACGACCTCCACCACGTGAAGCCTTTAACGATCTACCGCTGGCCATCCTCTAAACACGCTAGAAGATTCAAACACTAACACGGTCATTCAAGGGAATAGCTTAGTTTATGTCAAGGATAGTAAGTCCCTAGTTATAGTGGTCAGTTGTGATTAGCCACTTACTTTACTCTTCATACCCCAAGCATTTCCTATCCTGACTACATTAGTATCTAAATCTACTAAAAGCACACAGATCAGATAACATGCGCACATAATGCCGGTTAACATTAAGAAAATATTTGATGGCACACAACTACTCAGACTGGAATCCCTTCCCTTTCCGTCCTATTTTCAGTTTAAGTTTAGGTTTCTTTTGGAAATTTACTCATTTCCCTTAAACTCTGGCTCTGATACCAACTTGTAAGGCCCTGTTACCGGGACGCTTACAACTGGTCAATCATCACACATAAAACATATATTTGTATTAACTTACTAAAAACATGCAGTGGAAACATTTAAACATCCATTTCATTTATTATAATAGCTTTTGCAAAATAATACATCGTTATCAAATTACAAAATACTTGTTGCATTACATCACAAAAGCATTATAAAAATGGATGCCATCCAAAACGAGCTAAGTAGCCACCCCGTGCCATCCTCAGTAACCTTTACCTGCCAACTGGAAACACATAAAAGTCAGCATTGTTGAGTGAGTTCTAGTTTTAAAATAAAATACACTTTACTTACATTTAAAACCATACTTTACATTCTTACGCGATAAAGCATCATATGTTCACATAGATAATATCATTGTTATCTTCATCATCGTTCATTAAATTCAGTTCATTCATCATACGTCATTATCATTCATTTCATAGATAACTTTCTTGCTTATCTTTCGTACGTTCGTTACTTTCAATGACATGTACAATACCCCAAACATTGTGCACGAAGTTGGTTACTGGGCCTCAAGTCCTTCATAGACCTCCAACATTATGCACGAAGCTGACTCCAGTACCTAAGGTAAGTACACTCATCATTATCTTTTCTCTCTCCTTCCGGATCAATGCCATATGCTATACCCCGAACATTGCGCACGAAGCTGGTTACTAGGCCTGAGGCCTTTCATAGACCTCGAACATTATGCACGAAGCTGACTCCAGCACCTAGGCAAGCGGCAAGGATCACATACGTATGGTCAATCACAAAGATTAGACCCCAGTGTGCATCCTTTTGGGGTAGCTAACCCGCACACAGTGAGCTAACACCCTTCATTTGGTTGTGAACCTCCATACTTTTCTTGCAAGACTTTCTTACTTTCATTCATTCATTAATGCATGCTTTCTTTCATTACGTTCCTCTTTTCATTATCTTCCACTTTACATTACATAATACTCTCATTTCATTCATAATAAGGAACATAAACGTAAACATACAAACATCACAATACAAGGTGCATCATTCATACATAACATTCATCATACATACCATCATGCATAAGCATCAATCATGCATTATCATCATGTCACATCATACATCGCCCATCATTTCATTTATGACTTCAAAAGTCAACTTACATAACCCTCGGGAACCTCCCAAATCAAAGCCTACATTTTACATTTTCCCCCAAAAATCATAAAAATATTCTAAGTCTTTAGGCGCATGGGCACTATTCAGGTGCATGGCCTTCTGGGCGCATGGGGAACACAGGGGCATGGGAAATTTTCAGGCGCATGGACACTATTGGGGCGCATGGGCATCACTTAGTCATTCTAGGAAATATTCTATGTAGGCGTATGAGTGCCTAGGCGCATGGGAATCCTGGGCGCATTTAGCAAATTTCAGCCTATTCTAGGCGCATGGGTACTATTTGGGCGCATGAGGTTTGGGCGTATGGGACACTTAGGTAGTTATTTCTATTGGGCGCATGGGCTACTATTTAGGCACATAAGCAGTCTAATTCTCACTTAAACATCATAATTTAGTCCCCAAACATCATATAACATGTTCTAAGCTTAAATGATGCATCCTAAGCCTTAGAAACATAATCATAACATCATCAAACATATACATTATCAAACCCCCACCCGTAAACACACAAACATAGTGTATACGGGTGAAAACCTATTTTATAAAAAGTTTCATACATGCATTTCCTACCCCCAAAGTAGTTTAAAACGGGTAAAAAGGGGGTTCTAGAACTCACCTTAACAGCCTATGGTTTTGACTTCTTCAAAACCCGTTTCCAATTGAGTTCAACCGCCTAGAACCCCACCAAAAACACACCCAAACACATAAAAACACACATAAGCATATAATCAAAACTAAGGCTAGTTAAGAACATCTTAAAACCATGAATTCTTACCTTGAATTCGACCTTTCACTCTTGTTCTTCTTCAAAGACCCAAAAGTTTCTATTTGTCTTCACTTTCTCTCTCTAAAATCCAAATGATATATGAGAAGAGAGGGTGATGGGCGGCCATCACCTTTATTCACCAACTTTTCAAAGATTTTTTCCTTTTTGACACTTTTAGTCCCCCTACTTGGGTTTTATAGCTTTTCTCTCTTTTTGACTAAAAAAATAATCGTGTGTTACAAGGTTGATGCTGTTGGGGTTGACTATTAGAGGATGAGCCCTTACTACTAGAGTCCCTCATTTGGATAGTTTTCCTTGTAGTACAGCTTGATCCTTTAGTTTGTGAGCTGTTCGAATAACCTGCTGGATAGTAATAAGGTTCGTAGTAGTCACCATACTTTGTATCTCTGGCACCTTGCCATGTAGATAGAGCTCAGTTCGTCTGATCAGCGGGTCGATCATGCTAGGGCAGAATGTCGCCAACTCGTGAGACCTTATAGTGTAAGCCTCAATCTAAGAGCTTTCCATCTTGAACTACCAGAACTCAGCTTCTAGCTTTTGAACTTCATTGCAAGGACAATATTCCTCCATTATCATTGTTTTGAATTCGTCCCACGACAGAGCATTTGCCATCACCTGTCCATGCATTTGCACCTGTGCATTCCACCACAGCGTTGCACCCTCAAGTGTTCACGTGGCATATTTCACCTAGTCCACCATCGGGAAGTGGCATATGGCAAAAACCGACTCGATCTTCTTAATCCATTTCACAAGCCCTACCGTTCCTTCAGCTCCACATTAGGTGCGGGGCTTACTGTCCAGGAACATCTTATACGTGAATGGAGGTGGTCTAGTATTCAACATTTCAGATTGTTTGATCAAATTATAAGGATTAACCATCTAATGGAATATTTGTGCAGTTGATGACCAGGGTCATCATTTACCGCCAATTGGGCAACTTGACTGTTCACCGCTGCCTGCACATGTTGGTTTACTAAGGCGGCTAATTCAATTAGAGTCATATTTACAGCACCTACGCCACATCCACCGCCAGTCACTACCATCACATTTATAACCAATTTAATAACTCATGATAAATAAATTGTAATAATCTCACAAAATATCCAATGAGCGTCAAAATTTTAAGTTTTTAGTTTAGTGGGAAACAACCCTTCCCACTTAGGTTTAAAGAAAACACTATGTAGTCCAAGTCAGATGAATGTGAAGATCAATCTAATACATTAGACCCATCACTATCTCCCTCCATCTCTACACGTTCTTCTTCTTTTGGGGCTTCCTCTTGTTCCTCCTCGGATTCCTTCCTCGGGTTCTACGACAATATGCATCATAAAAAAATAGGATTCAACGTCACCAAGTCTTACCCGATAGTTGTGGATAATGTCATCCCTAGCATCCGGACGATGGATTGCCTAAACCACACTGTTAGTTAAGGAGCACCGGTGGTTATAGCACTTGGATTGCAGCTCCTTCAATTCTTCGACTATCATCTTAGTTTCGTGTTGCTCACGTTGTAGAGTTCTAAACACCTTATTTGGCTCACTAGTGTGTCGTTTCTTTGTGTCTATAGCAGTAACCAAAGCCTCAATCACCTGCTCATTAGAATGTCATATCAAAGGAAGAGTAAGTGTCGATAACTCAGATGTAGACCTAGTTTTGATTTCTTTCCTCCCATCACGACTTACCCTCATGACAATATTTGTGTTTAGGACAATGTTGCCCCGTTTGACTTCGCGTCACATAGGTGGCGCTCATCAGACCTAGTTGTACTACCCAAAATTTTTTGCTAGTTACCAATATTAACGATCTGAAAGTGAGGGCTTCCAAGGTATATCACACTATGTTACACAATTCATAACTTGCAATAATAAAGCATTTGTAAACAAGTATGCTATCTCCCCCCATAGAGAGTGTATAAAAAGGGGGCATGAATTCACTTGGTACTTCAATACGCAATACTGCAAGCTATGAAGGAATGGAAAGACAACCCATCAAAGGTTACCTTGAACATATAAGTTTGTAGGTATGTGTACACAAAAAGCCTCACAACCCTAGTTTCTCAATAAACATGTTGACCCAAGGTTTTGGAAAACAAGACTCATTTGACATGTTAATTGAAATCTCATTTGATCAAGTATAGCAACTCATCATACATCATTATCCCACAAGTAATAAATGTAAACCACATTGCAACCATTAAGTCTCACAAGGGTCCTCATGCTAATTTAAGTTGTCATATAACGCACACAAACCAATTCATCATACTAAACATGTTCACAATTAAATTACTCTACAGTTTACACATTGGGTATAGTCACTCATGATGTGCCATGTGAAGTCACTAACAACTACACATCATAAACCCTACCAATACGACAATTAGGGGCCTTATATTCGAACGCATGTATGATACCAATCGTCACATACCCAAATACAATTCATAAAAGCTAGTAGCCAACTTTATAATATTCATTTACTATATTGCATCACAACCTCATAACTTATACATAATGCCATACTTGCACATTTTTCAAGAACATAAAGATTTTCCCATAGATTCATCAACTAACCAAATGACCCAATTATTATTGTATAACACATTAGACATCATCCATGATCACACTAGCATGTTCCTAACATCCTAATCATGATCAAATCACAAAATCACATGTTTCACATAAATAAAGTTTCACTTTCAGGAAAGTAATATCCAAAATGTATATATTCATCATCTCCAATCCCAAATTCCTCAATAACATCCCGAATCTACTTCATTGCAATCATAACTTTACCCATCTAACATACACCAATCATCAAAATACGAATTTCCATGAAAAAAAGTCAAAATCTAACCTTTAAACGCATAATGACCAAGAATTATGCTTGCTACAACCTTGTAATGTTCAACTGATTCCAAAATCGTATTAGATAGGTTGCTTCTTGATCAAATTCACCAAGGGAAGGAATGGGATACGGGTTATGGCAAAATTATAATATCCATGAATCATATAACCACAAAATAATAATAAAAATTATTAACTAAATTATTATCTGATAATCATTGTTAAATAGGGTTAAGTCACCAACATTTAATGACAACTAGTGTGTGCTCACAACACGTGCATGCAAGACCTAACAGAATTAACGGAGTTTGGTAACGGAAAATTACCGGATGTCGTATATGCTAATATAAATTAGAATTTTGATAAGTTAGTATCACTAATTGCCTTAAGTCACAACCATTAATTTGTATATGGAACCGTTAGATAATATAGGCAACGTTACTTAAGAACATGATTCTTGGACCAACCGGATGCAGTTGAGACTGCCGAATAGGGGTCGTGATGTTATATTATTTGATTCTGTAACTTATATTTGTGACCGTTATGAATTACTTGGAAAATAAGTAGGTTTTGTTGTGAACTTGTTTATGTTGCATCAATTAAGAAACTTATTATCAATTATTAAACCTATGTTCTTACCAATTTAATATTGACTGTTTGAGTATGTTTTTTCTCGTTATCAATATGTTTTACAATTTCTTGTATACATTTAACCTGTATAATGGATGGTTTGAATATATAGGGAAGCTATGTGTATGGATAACCTAAACATTTATGTGGACGTTCACGTCCATTACTAGCTAGAAGATTATATGAAGTGATTATGATGAATCTTTTGGTGTAGGCTTATTAAATCATATGTAAGAGTCTCATAGAGAAAAGTTAAAAAATGTAACCAAATATATGAATATCTAATGAAAGTTCATCTTTAGAGATCTGTTGTGAATATATGTTTTTGTAATCAATGTGTTTTGAATCAAAAGTCACACCTAAGCTTATCACGCTTCTGTCGAGATGTGTTAGGATTTAAGGTGTCTATCAGATACTCCCCTCCTTGACTTGGCTTTGAGCGAATGTGCCAAAATTTTAGAGCACGAGATCCGTTAGGGCGTGCCAAAATGAAGCATAAGAGGAGAAGTTCAAAGAAGGATCCTGATTGGGTGACTGGGAAAGGGAAGATCGTGCTAAAATTAAAGCCTGCGAAGACCATCAAGAGGGTGAGTATTCCTAATCAACAACTTTCAAGACTACAGAAGTTCGAGAAATGGTTCTATGACAATCAAACTAGAGAAGCAGTAGTGAGGGTAAATGATGGAAATGAAATAAAGTTGTTTGCTGCTATGGAGGTATTATCATTCAATGACGAAGATTTGAAGGTACGTGTGAGAACCATATTAAATTTGGAGCTGGAGAAGAGACGAAGACTAAGGCGAGCTTGTTTGAGAAAGTAGCAAACAAGGCTCGTGGCGTGAGATTGAAGATCAAGTAGCTTGAAAAGAGCATGCAAGAAGGTGAGGATGTGGAGGCAGAATTTAGTTGATCTTCCCTAATTTGGTTGCACGATGTGAACTCCTTAAAATGACTCTCCATGATCGATGCATAGCTGTAAAGAAGTTGTAGTTACTGCTCTATGTTCCTGATCTTAGTATTTTTACTCGATTCTCCAACTGTAATTAATTAATTAGTTTAGTCTTATTTAACATCTCCCTCTCTTAACAGTTGAACTCTCTATTTA